>JAWNPV010000490.1:0-18994 GCA_035078785.1 Collessia kirishimana
TTTTATACTTAAGTATAAAAATACTTAAGTATCATGCGGTGTATTTAGAGTTGCGGTGCACCCGTGCAGGTCTCTGCTCCATATTTATTTAACGTGACATGACACATGAGTCCAAAAACGATGCGTCGACCAGTGCCCCTCAGAAATAACAACAAAACGGTGTAAATAATACATTTTTTATACTGGCAACTCTTAGTAATCGTAATACGAGTTTTTTAAAAAACGTTGACACAATTAGCACGTAGTTGTTTACTAGAATCTAGGCATTTGCAAATTCCGACAAATAACAGGTAACAAATAACAGCCTTACCAATACGCATGGATTTTAAACTAAGCCAATATGAGGACGTAAGGCTTTGTTTTTCAAGCTTCAAGGAGTGTGTAAATGATAGATAATTAAACAACATATCCATTACAAATAATTACAATTGCACGTCTGACATGATGTTCTAATATAATTTGCATATCACAGCTCAATGCCCGACACTTGGAATAAAAAAAACCCTTCACCAGCGCACGACTCCTTCATTCACAAACTGTAATCATTTTTACAGCATTCAAATCATTCATTCAATTGTTTTGCTCGCACCCACAGCTCAATCTCTAAACACCACCGGCACCGGCATCGGCACCGGCACCACACGCCCCACTAGCCGTACCAGGAGCCATCAATCAATCAAGCAAATTGCATAGAATTTTGATCAATATCCGCTGCATAAAATCGTCGAGCGATCGAAGGCGTAAGAGGATCGATCAAGCGCAAATAAAACAAATGCAATAGCATAATTTACCATTTGAGCCAATGATTGACGCTTTGTTGTATCGCTCAGATTCAATATTTACGCATGTCCGATTGCTACGGTATCTGCCGAACCTATCTGTGAAAGATTTAGAGTTCCTTTCAAGTTGAATGTGAGGCCGGGAATGGAGGACCACCTGCTGACAGGAAACTTTTTGAAGGCGCATCGAATAGAAACCTCCTAGCGGCGGCTGTGGGGGCTGCGCCTCCACCCATTAGCCCTTGTGTTGCCTCAGAAGGCGGATGAGAAGCGTTTCAATTACATTTGTTTTGCATTAATATAAAAACGGCTTTGTGGCTGCCGCTGTTGTGGGCTTCCCAAACTTCCCGAAGAAACTCTATTAGCTTTCCCTTGCCTTTGCCCACCTGCTGCACTGAACGACAAAGAAAATGAAAGCTTGAAAACTTTTGATGGAATTTCAAACAGCAGAAGCCTCAATGATGACCCCTCACAACACCCTCACCTATCTCCATCCTTCACTCCATTGCGAGAGACGCAGTCTCAAAGTTTTTCTTAAAGACTTGTCGGTGCGGTAGTGAGGCAATTGCGGAAGTTTTATGTTTTTGGCTGTGCGTAAATCGCTCAAGAAATCAACTCAAGTGGAATAAGTTGTGGCTGGCATTCAAGGGTTAATAGCTGGCTGCCTTTATTTTCGGTTAACACTTTTGCCGGCAATTGGCCAGTGCCAATTCCAGCACCAATCTCTGCTAGCCTTTTCATACCTAAATGACGAGGTCTCTCGTCTAAGAAAGCGCCACCCATACTCATCCCCACAACTTCGAGCTGCGAGCTGCGAGCTGCTTTGCTCCTCGTCGCCTCCCCTGTGGGAAAACCTCTGCTGCTGAGGCTGCATTAAACAAATTGATTTCGGATGAAGCCCATTGCCAACGTCGGCATTGATAGAAATAGTGTGCGATGGCTATGGCTATGGCTATGGGTCTGCCAATCGATATGCCTAGAAATTCATGGATATGTAGCCACATACATACATACATATATATATATATAAATATGGATTTGGCTATAGCTGTGGGTCTGGGTCTGGGTCTGGCGCGTGTGTTTACCTTTGCCAATAAATTCATTTGATTGCCGGGAAATAATCATAAAGCAATCGTCCGTTATGCGGCGGCTTCAAGTCAGCTCTTCAGTTTTCTTCAATTGTCTTAAATTTTCTTGAATCTACGTGCGTAAAGCACTTACGAAATATTCTGCCTAATTACGAGAGAATCTGGAGAGTACGGCGTGAATCTGTTAAAATTAAACTCTTAAATTGCGCTTAAATTATGTGCAAAACAATTCAATAAGAAATTTATTTATTGCCTATGCCAATATGTGTTAGTTGTTGGGCTGCAAGCCGTTTCGTTTTAAAATTGTCATTTGAAATTGCATTTTCAATCGGTAAGACTGACTATGAGAGGAGATGAGTTGATATATTCGACCCCTCAGGAAACAATCATAATAGTCGGTTCAATTATAGAAAAACTGTATTTATAAAAAATAAGGACAATAATCCTAATAAAATAAATAAATGAAGAAAATACAAGCTATTCGGGTTGATGTAATTCTATTGAATATGATGACTTGTTTTTTTTTGCTAATTTATTTATTAAGGCATACGGGGGCCTTTTTATCTATTAATGCAGCCCACTTTGGATGCGCCGGCTATTATTATTATATATATTATTTATATATATATTATTATATAATATATAGGGTCAAATTCTGCTGGTCCTCATTCGTGGAGAGTATCTATATGATAACTGACTTTAGGAGTTAGTTAGCTGGTTTTTTACATGCGATGATAGTCGAAATTACTCCGCGGCTTTAACTCTTTAAAAATTAAATTAAATTAAATTAAGTACTCTCTATATTTTACAAATAATTATTTACTGTCAGTTTTAATCTGTAAAACTAGATACATATTCTCGCTGATATGGAACAGAAAGCTTAGGTCAAAAGCAACGACAAATTAATTATTTAAATTAACTTCTTGAACTATACAAAACCAAACGGAACTAGATGAACCATAAGTTAGATTGTTTTAAGGCTCAGGTCGTTGTCCGGCTCAAGTATAACAATATTGAAATTAAACTTTTGTTTGTTAAATGAAAATATTGATATTGTAATGATCTTAGGTAAAGTTTCGCCTGATAGTGGTTGAGCAGTGTCAATTGAAATTCTGTGAAATCATTTTCATTAATCTTATTGTGTGCATGACGATTTTGTAGATTTTTATGCAAGTGTTGGATAATGCTTAAATTGCATAAGGTTGGCGGCTCAATAGGTTTGTTTTTGAAAACTTGCAAATGCGAGTGCGGCAAACGAATCTGCCTGTCGACCAGCTCTGTTCCTCAATGACTTGCCGAGGGATAAGGGATAACGGCGACTGCGACTGCAGTGTTTCCGTGTCTTACATCACACACTGTCTTCAAGTCAGAGTGACCAGTCGCAGTTGCAGTCACAGCCGCAGTCGCAGTGACAGTAGCAATCGGTGAGTGTCCACCAATTAAATTAGCCGAAGGCAGACTATATCGAATGAGATCAATCCAAAGTTATGCTGAGTGATTCCGAGTAATAAATCAATAAATTATAGCCGCATGCAAAGCGCGCTGCGGTTGGATCAGTTCAGCAATCAGTTCAATAATCCACAAAGACACGGAAAGTCAAAATCCGTTGGCGATGCCTCCCCAGGGCAGGCGGAAATTAAGTTATACGCGCCTAATAATATGCAATCTGTTCATTTATTCATCACCAGCGCCAAAATTGCGACATGTCGCTATTCATATATTCAAAAATTTATCATAAAGTCCGGCCGGGTTTCGGACTCATGGAGCCTCCTTACGTGACTTACGTGGCATAGATGTGGCCAGTTGAACCTACAAAGTAATCGCCCAGGAATATGTGCGTAAATTTCAGTTCTGAGTCTCTTCTTTCTCTCTTCCACAGCGTTCATGTGTCCATGAGAGGCGGCGACTGCGCCACAGCCAAAAGCAATCGAGAGCAGGAGGCGAAGGCGGTGAGGCAGGTGGTGAGCCCCAGAGGATAATGTGTTCAATATTTCGCAATCGCATTAATTATCGAGGCACAGGCACGAGGGGCGACTCGAATGGCGACGGCGGGGTCAGTGGCGGTGGAAGCGCCAGCGGTGTGGGAAGCTCCAGGGGCGAGAGAGACAGTCTTCTTGCCAAGGAGATGGACGCGGACAGCAATAACAATGGCAGTGCGGCTGACGAGCTCGGCGATGGAGTTGACAGTGTCGAGCCAGAGACTGATGCGGATATGGAACTGCAGCCGGTGACAGAGACCGATCTCGAGCAACCCGAGAACAGCAACGAGGCATTGGATCTGTCGGTCATCTCCGGTAGTAGATTGCCCAGCAGCGGGCACGTGGCTTTCGAAGCTTTACAACATACCAAAGTCGCGGTGGCACAATTCGCAGCGGGACTCGGAGTTGGCACAGGGGCAGGATCAAGATCGAGGCCGACTGATCTGGCAATGGTTCAGTCCACGATATTTAATGTGCAGCGTCAGCATCTGATGCAGCTGCAGCTAATCCAACATCTACAGAGTCAATTGAAGCGGGCAGGTGGCGTTGTCGCGGCACTGAGCAGACAAGGCCACAACGAAGACGATCCTGACGAAGAAGAGGACGAAGATCAGTCCGATTCTGAGTCGACCAGAGCGAAAGAGTTTCAACCAAATGGGAAAAAGGAGAATTCTAAGACTGATAAAGCAGAAGAAAAGAATGAAGAGCAGGAATCTAAACCGGACGAGACACAGGAATTGTCAACAAAGGAAAAGAAGCGAGAGGAAACGCACGAACTCGAGGCAGGGAAGGATTACCAACCGTTGATGTGCGATATCAGCTCGAGCCTAGCCTCTAGCATCATAACAAATCACGATCCGCCTCCAGCACCCAATGAACCCAACTGCTTAGAAATGTTACAACGTCGCACTGAGGAAGTCCTTGATTCGGCCTCGCAAAGTATGCACGCCGCTCAGCTGCAGGAGGAGTACTCGGAGTATGCTTCCAAAGAAGCTCAGAGCCGCGGTGAGATATTCAAGCATCGATGCAAGTACTGTGGCAAGATCTTTGGCAGCTACTCGGCTCTACAGATTCATCTTCGATCACATACCGGCGAGAGACCTTTCCATTGCAACGTATGCGGTAGCAAGTTCACAACCAAAGGCAATCTTAAAGTCCACTATCAACGGCATACTCAGATCTTTCCGCCTATGCTTCTGCCTCCAGTGGTCAATGGCGGACCTCCCCCTCCCCCACCCGAACAGTTTGGCGCTTTAACACCTATTCGGCTGCCTTTTGCTCCGCCACCACCACCGCTGACAGCTCAACTATCATCAGCGAAGGATCAATCTGCGATAATACAAGAACAGCAGACAAAGGGTGACCAGGGACGACCCGAGGTTGATGATGATGATCAATTGGAAGGCCCTCTGCAACAGGCTGAAGATCTAAGTAAGCCATTTAGGGAAACTGATAAGCCTCCCTCGCCGGTAGAAATGGCACCAGAGAAAACCCTGCCTCAACTTGTCAACGACACATTACCACAGCCGTCTCTGATTCATCCCCATACTCAGTCTGCTGTGGTTGTTGATAAAATAGAAAAAGAAACACTTAAATCAGCGCCAACATCTAGACGTAATGGAAGTGTCCGAAAGCGTCAAGCAAACAGTACGAGCAGCCCGTCATCCGAGGACCGATCTAGTGAGCGGGATCGCGATCATGCCGAACATATTGCTAAGCTAGTGCGCCGCTCATCTGCAAATAGGGAGACGACAGCAATGCCCACATTACCTTCTGATTACTCGCTGGCACAGATGGAACGAATCATTGACAAATCATGGGAGGATCTAATTGAGATCGACAAGACCTCGGAGACTTCCAAGCTCCAGCAGCTAGTGGATAACATTGAAAACAAGCTAACAGATCCCAATCAGTGCATCTTCTGCCAGAAGGTAATGTCGTGCCGTAGTTCCTTGCAGATGCACATTCGCACCCACACCGGCGAGCGACCCTTTCGTTGTAAGATCTGTGGCAGGGCGTTCGCCACTAAAGGCAATCTGAAAGCTCATATGAGTATCCACAAGATAAAGCCTCCCATGCGCAGCCAGTTCAAGTGCCCGGTCTGCCACCAGAAGTTCTCCAACGGAATTATCCTCCAGCAACATATTCGCATCCATACCATGGACGATGGCAGTGGAGGTACCGTCAACGTCGCCACTTCATCACAAGGCCCTGGTGATGTTGAACGGCTGGTCATCGAGGACCAGAACTCGAATAAATCGCTGGGCACCTCAGATAACACGTTGGACTTCTCAACAACCATTTCTGATCACTCGGGCCAACGGTCTGAGTCATCACAGGGAGGAGACTTTGATGAATTCATTACAATGGATAGCACTGATGACTCGAGAGATAATTCAAGTGTGACAACTGCCACGCCATTGGACAGAGATCGAAGACCAGCTCAAGACTGTTCTGACGAGCGCTCAAGATCCAGGTCCAGGTCGGATCTAGACGGCGGTCGTAGTGAAAGCACAGAAATGCCAGCCATGGATCTTTCATCTCCGTCGCCAGCTGCTGCGCGATTCTTTGGTGTTGGCCTTACTAACGGAGGAGGCGGCGGCACGGCGGGAGGATGCGGCGCAACCGGGCAGCTTCCCATGCTTGGCATCCCCATGCCCCCAAATCTTCTGTTAATGGCAGCCGCCAGAGAGGAGATGCACGCCAAGTTTCCCCTGCTACCGTTTGCACCGCTTGGCTTTATGGGTAAGTACGACCACACTTAACTTGGCATTGATATTTGTGTAGCGGAGTGTCCCGGATGACAAGCGATTGCGGATGCCGAGATGACAAAGTCTCTTTGTCTGTCACCTTTGACCCACGTGGCGTTTACCATGCTTCGCACAAGGCGGCAGCTCGGCGCGATAAATCTGCGAACTTGGCAAGACATAACTCAATTGGACCAAGACAAAGCATCTCCGTCTCCATCTACACTCATTCCCAGTCCCTGTACCATTTCCAGTCCATGCTCATTCCGCGCCTATGCCGAATTCCCTAATTTTATTTATAGACGTTTGGCGCATTTTCGATTTCAATTGAAGATGGCAATGGGGCTGGGAGATCTCGACGAACTACGTTCTCTGCTTTAAGTGCGTCCGCGAAGATCGTTGCGTCATTTATGTCACAACATTTTATTTTGATGGAAATTTATTATACTCAAAATCGGTTCGCTACCCCGGCAACTTTAATGCAAGCAGCACGTGTCGGAAATATCTTAAATATCTATATACATATATAATCATAAGGTCGTGTATGGTAGTAGTTTACTTGATAATTTCTTTCTTTGACTTACTGTGCCTGGTGGTTCATTAGGATTACATCCCCCATCAAATGTGTGCAATCTGTGCTTCAAAATGCTACCCAGTTTGGCCGCCCTGGAGAGTCATTTGCAAAGCGAACACGCCAAAGAAGTTACGGGCCCCGTAACACGATCCCACGGTACTGACGCTGGATCCCGATCGCGTTCACCCTACGGTGCTAAGGTAAGTTGAATTTATTTAATCGTTCTCCAAATAAAGACATTAGTTTGAAATGAACAATTGAAATACCTTTAATCGCCTTCTGGCTATCTTGAAGCATTGAAATAGACAGAGGTTGAAAACTTTTTTTGTTTCATAAGTCGTCCGTCCTATCACTTTTCTTGGGCATCTGAAGCTATCGCGCTTTTACACACAGCTTCAACTGTAGTTGCGTCACAACATATTGATTTTTCGGCTTTCAAGAGCTGCTCCACGTAGATGTTCCAGTTGACTGTTGGCCGGCCTAACGTCATTCTTGGCCAACATTATTGAATGCGTCGTTCAGCCTTGTCTTGGGCCCATTAATTAAAGTGCTCCACCCGGACACTCACTGGCAGTGGGGTGACCAAATAAGGAGCACTCGCATTCCCGTTGCGCTGGAGTCCAATGGGAAACTGGGCAACTCCCGTTAAGGTAGAGCGATACAAATTATGAGAGCATTATTAATTGCTCATCTGGTTAGTTCATGACTTTGGCATGATTATGAAGAAATTGTGGCCAGGTTACATAGTTTGCCTTAATTGCTGGTGTTCCGCTTGCTGGCGGACACTCCAAGACATTGGCGAGTTGGGTTTAAAGCCGCAACATCTGGACTGGCATCGCAAAATAATTCCAATTATTTATTAAAGAGCGTTGGCCAGCTAGTTACTGATACTGGATGATGCCAGACAGAGAGGGCTTTGACAGACATAAAGTTGGTTGCTGCTGGGGTGGTGGTGTGGTACTGTGGAAGAGTGGAGGCCAAGTAGCTGCCCATAATTTAGGTACAAATGTGAGTATTAATATCTTCCCATCATGTTTTGGCTAGAATGCTGGGCGAATTGTTTCTATGACTAATGACGTCGTTCATTATATTTTACATTCTTGGAGTTTTTCCAAAAATTGTTAGTGAATTCATGTGCACAGGCTGGGAACGGAAAGTTTATTATTTCGGCTCCTGACTGCTCGGGCACTCAGCGCTTTGAGTCTCTATTTTATTTAACGTAATTAGTGATATCAGTAACTTTAAATTAACTACCATTTAAGAGAGAGAAAGAGAGAGAGGCTGTACTATCTAGTTTAATAATTTGTCAAGTCTTTCACAAAGTATTATCATACGACTTAGGCGGTCTAAACGACAACCATTAAATTAATTTTAAACCTGATCTATTCAAATTTTAATTATGTGCTTCTAGAATCTGCTCGTTAAACTTTCCAGCTGACTATAGAACAAAATTTAATGAAACCGACTTAAATTATAAAAGTTATTTTTAAATCGAATTAATACATCATATAATTGCTGCATAAAATCACCTTTAGGTATGCAAGATGAATAACCATTTCAATAATCAACTTATGTCCAAGCCTCCATGATTATTATAAATGCAGAAACAACTGATTATCCATTGACTAGATCACACAGGTCATATGATTGCTTCGAGTTCCTTTGGGTTGGTATATAGATGAATTTATACACCTCCTAAGCTGTTGGCTGTAAATAACTGAACCCGCGCTCTCTGAACCGCTCCCGTTAGTTATCCGATTTAGACCCCAATGCCAATGCAGTGTAAATGTCATAACATTTTTAGCGGAGTAATCAGCCGCTTTTTCCCTTTGTCCGCGAGCATATGAAGCGATACGTATTCCTCACCAGGCCCAGGACCAGCAGCAACATCAACATCAGATGCCGAGGAGATTGGTGCTCCGTCGCTTAACACATTGTTGATGATCTACATCAGACGGCTAGCGAATGTGCTTGCAGCGGCATCATCTTTTGGGGCTTCAAATTTCTAAATGATTCAAAAATTTTAAGTAATTACGAGAATGCATTATGATGATGCGAAATTTACGAGCTGGTCTAGTCCAGACCATGAGTTGCAGTTGCAATTGCAGTGTCAGTGGCAGTGGCAGCAGCTAGATGGTTGAACGATAGAGGGGAGACGGGATGGCTGTTCGGTGGCATATACAACGCGATGCATTCAATGCAAATAAATTATGCTACGCTTAATGCAAAATTATTTAATCTTTTGTTCGTCGGGTCTGTGAGGCAGCACTGGGGGATCGGATTGGATAGTATCGGACCAGAGCCAGTCGCACTCCCAGCCCTAGTCAGAGTCCCCAACTGGCAACTGCCAACTGGTAGCTGGCAGCTGACAACGGACAATTGTTTTGCCATAAAAATATGAGACGCGGCGGCTTCGTCTGCGTGAGATAATTAGTTGGCATTATTACACGCGATGGCATAGAAAAATTGTAAATTATGTTTTTGGCTTTTTTAAAAATAAGATTATTAAGTACTGCGTCTGCCAGAAGTTGTCCTCGGCCGAGCATTACCCCCCCGACCGATTCTTCCCCGGGCCGGTTCTATGCCGTTCCACCCAAGCTCCGGGCCTGTCATGGTTTTACTGTGACGAGTGCGGCGCATAACGGCACATTAAATTGAAAATGCAAAGAAATTAGCGCCCATGGCAACAGAGGAGGGGTAGAGGCTAGTGGAATCGGCCTGGTTCTTATAGCATGATTTTTATCATCGTTTCAGCTCACTCTCAATCCAAATCTATTTGCGAAGAAGCCGCCACAGCACTCGCAGTCTCAATCGCAGTTGCAGGGCGACAAGTCACAAGACTCCTCGAATCTGGCATCTACGGAGGCAGCAAACCCAACGGCGGCAGCTATTAAAGAGGAACCCGAAGCACAGCTGAATGAGGAGACAGGTTGTGAGGGCTCAGGATCAGGTGGCACCACACACTATCCCCAAGAAGCTGCCGATGCTGAGCAGTCCCTGATGAAAATGCAGCTGCGTAAGTACACAGTCCGTGACCCAAACACCTCCACTTCCCCGCCCACTTCACTTCGGACCACGAACATGAACATCAGAGTTTAGCTGTTCAACTCAGTGGGTCCATGTCTCTTCACAGATGCCCATCGTTTTCCAGCCAGTCCCTTGGACTTTCAACAGGCTTTAATGTCGGCGGGCCCGCCAGCCTCCAGTCTCGATCCGCCTGTGAACAACAAACACTTCTGTCATGTGTGTCGGCGCAACTTCAGCTCCAGTTCAGCTTTACAGATCCACATGCGAACACATACCGGGGACAAACCCTTTCAATGCAACGTATGCCAGAAGGCTTTTACCACCAAGGGTAACCTTAAGGTATGCCTGGTAAATCCGCTTGGGTTTCAACTTGAAACCGTATTGGTCAATCGTTCCTTTTGGATTTCATTTAAGGTTCATATGGGTACACATATGTGGACGAATCCCACATCGCGGCGTGGTAGGCGAATGTCCTTAGAGTTGCCCATGCGACCTGGGCCAGGACCAGGTCCGGCTGGTACTCATGCAACCTCGACAGCCGAACAGGAGTTTATGCAGCGTCGACCAGAGTTGTTTTTTCCCTACTTGCCGCCCTTTTTTAATGGATTGCCACCAAAGGTAGGAACGAGAACTTACTGATGTTCAACTTTTTCTTAGACTATAGAAGCTTGGTTGCACTTTCCGTTCAGTTAAGAGTTATGATAACGATCAATTTAAAATGGTACTGTAAATATAGCAATTGTTTTCTTTATGCTTGCCAACTTTGTTAGCCCGGTGAGCTGAGCCCTGGTGCCTTTGCCAATATACCGCCACCACATTTCGCTAATGGAGCTAAATATCCCTACCCGCCAGGATTTTTGGGCTTTCCTGGCTTTTTGGGAGGACCCGGTGCCCAGCCACCCTATTGCTTAGAGCGACGAAGTAGCAGTAAGTCGCCGACACCAGAACCGGCGCAGAGTCCGCACTTAAGGGAAGATGATGCAGGCGGCAGCATCTGGCATCCCTTAAGCCGCATAAAGATGGAAAACAATCAAACTGAGAATGAAGACACTGGCGACTTGGGTGCCGAAACAGATGCCGATCCCGAGGTGGATGCAGAAGAGTCCGAAACGCCAGGCGCTGACAATTGAAGATCGACGAAGACGAATCGAAACACACATGGTTTTTGTGGAGTACATATCTTGAGCATAACCCTACGCTAAGCTTGATCTAGCACACACAACACACACGCAAACCCACATCCACACTCACACCCCCATACAAGCACACTCTTATACATACACAAACACATACATATATACGAAAATATCCTCTGTGTCTATATAGTATATAGCGTGAGTAATTACTAGCGATATTCAAGGCATTTAAATGCATTAAGTCTAGGCGATAAGTTGTAAAAATCGGTCTGAGCAAGCTCGTCTGGCAAGGCCCTGATGAGGATCTACAGCCCGAGCGGCGCAGCCAGAGAAGAGGGAGACCCCCACTTGGCTAATTTTATGGCCAAGCATATGGTAATAATATACAGATAATGGTAACGATTACGGTAAATATAAACATAAAGATAAAAATAATGATAATGATAAAACTTACACGTAATGTAAACTGTGGTAGTTGCATATAAAAAATCGAAATCAAATGATCAAAAATAAAGCCAGCAAATTGCAAAATGTTTGTTTTCTCTGTGGTGTTTTTCTTCCGGGAAGTGGGTTGCAGTCCACTCTGCACCGTAGGTAGCGATCGCCCAACAGCTCGGATTTGCTTTCAATAAATTCATGCAAATTGGCAGTTTGGTAAGTGAAGCCGCGCCTCTGTTTCGGGGGTGCATGCCACGCGCAGCCCATACATCACTCCATGCAGATGGACGCTCTCTGGCAAGCAGATGTTGCCCTTGTTATTGAGCGAAGCCCCCCCCTCCACAACTCTCTGCAATGAGCCAACTTTTCTGCTTTGTCTCGTGTTGTCGCGAATTTTTAATTATGCATTTGTCATTCTGGCAGCCGCAGTCCCTCAGTCCGTCGATGCAACAAATAATAATTTTTAGACCGCAACAACTTAATGCGGCCACAAATAATAAAGATTCTCGCAATATATGACAATTGGCCAGCCTTGGCGTATCTGGCATCCACATCAGACAACTGGGAAGTGTGAAACACAAAGTGTCACGCCGAAGAAATGCATAAGTTTTTGACTTGATTAATATCCACAGCCGCCAGAAATTAGGTCTTTGTGTGAATAAATATTTAAAAATCATGAATATGAAACACATATTTCACAATATGTATATAGGGGTCCTATGTATTCTATTTATTTATATTTATTTTTTTAAAATTTGGCAAATTCCTTTTCAAATACTAAAATGTTTATTAAGATATTTTAATAAGCGGCACTTGAAGTCCAGTTTTAAAGACTATTCAGTCGTGGTAGGGACAACACTTTCATCGGGAAACAGTATAAGTAACTTGGGCAGTCGTTCAACTTCGGTGCGATTGATAGAAAGATAAAATTTTTGGTTTATTTGGATTGTTGTACGTCTTGTTCTATCGTACAGAAGTCACACAACCTGATCTAACAAAAACATCAACAAAAACTTTCTTAAGAGAAATTCCCTATTGTTCTAAGGAACACAAGTGTCTATAAATGCCTTTCATTGATAGATATAACAACAGAACTCTACAAAATAGAACAGTGTGCTTAATTTATAAGAAAACCTAGCCAACAGCTTTAAAAAGAGCTATAGCTTGCTCTAAAATCAATTGTTGCTTGTTGTACGCTCCAAGTCGTTGTTTGAATTTTAGTTGCCTGTGTTCGAGCGAAAAAAGATCTCTACGTACAAAGGCAAAACCAACTGATTTTAAACTGCTAGCGAAGCTTTGCTTCCTATGCACTTTGACCTACTGAGAATACACGTAAAGCCATTACCGTTTACTAAATGAAAAGATGAAAATCCTTTCTGGAAAATTATAAATATTATAAATTTTTAGATTAAAAGGTTAGTTAGGGAATAAAACAATCGCCTTGAGAACTTATTTACTTCCCATAAGTGTTCATTGATACAGTGCTTGGTCAAAGGCCAAATAAGAAGGTTTGAGTACGATTGGAAAACGAATATTTACAAATCATTCAATATTGGTGAATCAACTTGACTAGACAATCCATTCTTCTATGTTCTGCTCATCACATGTAAAGAATCATCGACACTAATATTAGCACCCTCTTGCTTACAATTTTCCATTTTCCACAATGTTGCGCTTTTCTCGAGAAATTTTGCTCATTTCATGGACGCACATATTTCATATGCGGCTCCGCTCCCGACCTCGATTCTGCAGACATTAAGTGTCAGACTTGAATGTGTCCCACAACAGCAGCGAATGGAACTATTAACAGCCCCCCACTTCAACGGGAGCACGTCAAGTGCGAGCCATTAAACAATTCGACCGAGCTCGCCCTGGAGCAGCAACTAGTCTAACCTTGCCTAACCGGGCCACTAACGAATCTGGCCTCCTGCATCGAAATGAGCGATGAGAAATTGTGCCATGTCTGCATGGCAGCCAGGCAGGGAACCCAAGATCAAGATTTGCGCAGACATAACTTTCACTGTTCATAATTTGCATTAGCTTTACCGTTTGCAGTCGGTGTCTCGCGCTGGCAACTTAATAACCTCATTTCGCTGGGTCTGATTTTGAGTCGGCCAACTCCCTGTTGGCAGTTCCACTGGCTGCTCCGCCAAGTGGCTGGTCCGATGCTCTGGGCCCTATATTTATGTTGCGTGCAATTTGTTTGATCTCTACGAGCAATTAACTCTGTCTGCAAAATTATGAGAGACGACAGCGCGTCGGCCGAAAACGATGTATGAAAAATATCCCCAAATTGCATACAAAATCGTCGAATAGTCGTGGGGAATTATGAATAATATTCGTTTGATGGCCACCAAGGATGACGATACCGTAAGGCTTTGAAGTGTGTCTAATTGGGTTTGAATGCAAAGCCAACATACTTCACGACACTAAAGATGCAGCCAATTGTTCAAATGAAATATGTGCATGACGAAAGTGTAGCAATAATTCCGTTGAATGGCTTTTAAAATATAAAGTATCTGAGGTACTAAAATATTATAGAACCCTATCTAATCCGTATCTATTTTCTTGTATTACTCTTAATTTATTTCGAAAGCTTCCGTCGTATAGCTTGATCAGCTTGATGTTCTCGAAAAGCTGTGGCTATTTTCAAGCAGCATTATTGGGCTCTGAATGCAGCTATACAATAGCGAAACTCCCGAGCGGCAACATACTATAACAGCGATACAAGCAGGCTTTACGTGGTACTGTCATTACCCGATCCACAATCTATTTGATGGGATAGAGCTGATACATATTTTTTGATAGAACTGAAATTACCTTTTAACTATAGCAAAATAGTCGAATCCACACCAACTTACATTTCTTTTTCAATCACTTTAGGGTGAGTTAATACCGCTTATGGTTGATACCGTTAGAGTAACACCAAAAACAGCAAGTAAGCGTCGCCCGTCGTATTCGGCAGTTTAATCACCCAGCGAACGGAGGGAACATGCAGCCGTCGTGTACCGCAGTTTATGGCTTCCACAAATTCCGAGCTAATTGTTGCCTCGAGAACTGGATCTAGTTGTTGCCTTAGCTGTGTGTGTTGTGGCCAGCGAGTTTCCCCGCCACCCATATCCATATCCCCATATCTATATCCCGTGATCGTTGTTCAGCGTCCATTTCAATAAGGTGAGGCGAACGAGTATTTTGCTTCAATTTTGCCTCAATTATTTCGCTTGTTTGTTTAAAGGGAGAATCTTTAATCTCGGCGCTGGCTGGTGTCAGCCAGCCTTGAGTGCTCCTGCTGCTGCTGCATGCGTGGCCAAGATCTAGACAACACCTCCTCCATGAGTATTGTCGGTCGCTCAATTCTCCTTCTGCATATCTGTGATCATTGTAATCGTCGTACTGGGTTGGTCTTGGCTGTCTTGAACATTCAGCTGAACAATGGAGACGTACAAGTGTTTCAAAAAATGGATTATTCATGTTGTCCTCGCCAGACATCCATGGGCAGTTGTACCTCGTAAGTTGTTGAGATGTTTAGTGGCGGCATGAAGTAGGATAAAGTCAAATGAATGCATGGATCGTTGGCTTCCATTACTAAAACTTACAAAGATGATGTGTATATCAGACTTACAAATGTCTCACAGACATGACCATTGGATTGCCCAGTATATTTATGAAATATAAAGTGAGCCTTAAGTATCGTGTACATTACAGGTAGGCTCATATAACATACATACGTACTTACCTATGTAGATATCAAAGCAGCTCCTTCATGCCAAGGCCAACAAGTGCCGATAAAGTCAACGAAGCCAACCGGCGGACCGACCGACCAACTCAGCGATCGACAGATCGAACAACATGCGAATAAGTTTTCGTTTATTGAACACACGCTGCCCGTGCACGTGACCAAGCTACGTGTGTCACCCCAGCAGCTGTCTCCTTGCCTCACTTCCCACCAGGAAAACCGCAGTTAAACAAGTTGGCAGTTGTAGCTGCAACGTGGATGCCGAATGCAGTTTTGTGGCCAGCAGTTAGCTGAAAGCGGAAGCGATAACGTCTAACAAATTAAGTCATGTCTACCATGCCTAGGCCAAGACAAGCTACGGAAAGACTTCATTAGTGGGAGCTGGTATTAGGTAAGAGCAGACGGAGCAAGTCGTAGGAGTCTTATGTCAACAACTTGAATTGTGATATGAAATTCCAAGAGCACAGCATCAATAAAACCTTTCTTGATCTGTAAGGGATGAGATTAACCCCGGACAGGAGGGTGTCCTTGTCCATCTATTGATTTCCTTAAAATTATAACACAATTCTCTTTCTTCACCTTGGGGAATTACCAACGAGACCTGAACCTGGCCATCCCATAAGTGTTCAGAATTCGATTTGCGAATTTAGTTGACCTTCTGGCAGCAGGGTGGGCAGAAGTTGATTTTTATGACACGGCCTGACAACTTTATTTAAGCAGAGCCACTCTGTGTTATGCATACCCATACTCCGACCTCAGATGCCCCCAGCAGAGTCATAAAGACAACCTGTGCGAAATACCAAATGTCAGACTTGCCCCAAGAACAAAGCCTTGAAGGTCTGCAACGTTAACAGCAACCACACCGTCAATGGGTACAACAAACACCCAGGCACTCGTGCAACATTTAATGGCAATAATAAAGTGTCATAACATTCAACACTTTGTCAGTGGCTGCCTCGCTGTCTGGCCGCATTTATCATTCGCAGTGTTGCGCCCTTAGACAGCGTTCCAGACTATTTTGACAAGTTATCAAAACGAAATGCTGCAAGCCAACAAGTTGCCAGAGACAGCTATACAGAAAAGGAGAGAGGGAGAAAGCGAGTCGCAGATCCCAAAAGCAGACAGACACCCATCGAGCCAGCCCAGCAAGCAACGAGGCAGTCAGTCAGTCAGAAATGTAGGCAAGACCCCTTGCTCTGTCATAATCTGCTCAACGAGCTACTCAAAACGGTTCATCCCCAAAGGGAAAGCGGAGTATCTGGCACTCGGCAGACGACAAGTGTATTTATGTTATGATTTGAATACCGCTAATGACAAGCGGGCATTGGATCGGTTTGATGCTGGCTGCCACATTGCTAAAGCCATTTGGGTGGCACTCGGATTCGAGTAAGAAAATCATGCACCGGAAGAAATATGAGTTTTTTGAGTTTTCAAATTATTAAATTTAATTTTTCATAGTTTTTTGTAAGAATATATTTTCTCAACGTCAATAACAACTATTTCTGTAAGAATGCAGATAAATGTTGTGAATGCAGGAATGACCCAGTTGACAATCCGCTTTGAAATAACGCATTAATGCATTAAATAAGATTTTTTTAAGTTATCATTCTTATTATTTCTGATTTTAAGTTTGATGATTTTTTCTGAGTGCTACAGTTCAGGGTTCGACATCCGTATTTTCAGTGCTACCTCGCTCTCCGTCCCACATGATACTTTCTTTGTGTTGTCGGTTGTTGGAGGTATTTTCACACCTATTGTGGGCCCAATGACTTTCCACCAAATTAAATTGATTTCTCAACTCACTTTGAAATGCTTCAACGAGTTACAATTGAAACTCATCATCATCATCATCTACAACGCCTTCAACATCTTCAACATGATGAGGATAATGCCTTCTGCCTATGCATAGAGAATTCTCAGATCCACATTGCCCCACGACTTCAAATCCCATGTTGATGTGTGTTAGGCTTCGTTTCCTTCAAATGTAAATGACGATATCAATGTTCCCCGTGCCCAAAGGCAGTCCACAGTGGAGTGGGGAGAGTTACGAGTACGATGCTGCAATAATATCAGGCTTTATAAATTTATTTGTTCAAGAACGCAGATAGATAAATAAAGACGGATATAGTCGACTATTTATGTCAGATAAGGTGTTTGGCTTGGGTGGCTTTCACCGTAGTAAATACGTATTCACGTCTACATATATGTATGGTATGTATGTGCATTGTTTATGTATGTAGATGCATATATTGACTTACATTTCCTAAATATTCCTTAATTTTCCTTTGGAAAATCTAGCAAACAGCACAAAAATGGATAAGTTTTGCTTAAATGTTTTTAAAATTCTAGAAATAATTTGCAATTAATGTTTTATTATCTTCAAATAATTATCTCAGCTTAATATTACTGAATCAATATTGATATTAATAAACAATCAAAAAATTTGATGGATAGCTTACCTACCCTTGTAAGGGATATAATCTCTTCTTTATAGATGTGTCATCTTTAAAATTATAGGAAACATTCGTCTTAGTACTACGAAAATCAATATTTTAGCATACTTATCATGTACACTGATACTAACAGTGGGTGGGGGGCTTAGAACGTAATAAGGCCCGTGGCTCGTTTTCATTTTGGAGTCACTTGAATATACTGCGCTTTATAAGTCAAAGTGGCTATGAAAATAAAATATGATTAATTGTTAAAAAAGAGAAAATATTTTTTCAAGGCATTTGTTCTTTCATTTTGACCCCATTTGACGACTCAAAGCTAAGCATTTGTATAGCTTCTTTACAAAGTGCCATAATCTTAAAAGATTAAATGAGACATAAAGAACATTTCGTTCTAGAATTACCCAATATTGATCACGATTTTCTAGGATCGCGTTTCCTTTCGTGTCCGCTATTAAAACTTATTTATTTTATAATCAACAAGTTAGTTTTGTATTAAATTTTGCATTGAACTGCGATATTAAAATTTAAATAAAAAGTTATAGCTAAAATCAAAGATTGCATAAGAGAGGGCACACTTTTTAAAATCTAAAAAATATTTTGACTCGACTTGGGAAACATGCTTTCGAGTTGAGGTTAAAAAATTGTACCCCACTGGATGTCTTGCTTTCCCAATTCTATATTTTGTTATTTTAGGTCTTTTGATGGTTCATATAAATCAAAAGGTAATGCTAGTATAACAACTAAAAAAGCGTGTAACACCAGGGTATTTACTCTGACTCTAGGTGCCTACGGTAATTAAAGCTGCCATATGCGTACCATTTGACAAGAGGTGTAATAATCTGTCACCGAACGAATGTATTTTTGAAGATCCGGGGACTACGTCAGCTGAATATATACAAAATGTATATACAGAGGTGGTCAAAAGTCTTTACACAAACGACAATTTTTTGAAGTTTTAATTTTGAAAGCGTTTTTATTCTTATTGCTTATAATAGGTGGCAAAAAATTTGTATCGTTATAAAGCCTAATCTATTTAC
>JAWNPV010000493.1:0-18938 GCA_035078785.1 Collessia kirishimana
TATATATATTTATATATATATATATATATATATCTCACAAATGTTAATCCGTATGTGCCCTTACACTTGTCAGTCTAAATCTATTATTTCAGAGAATAGCAATACGAAAATCTTGTTGCTAACCTTTAACGAAACAAAAAAAGTCCAAATGCTTGCACTTCAGCCAAGCAATCATTCCTTTATTCCTGAACGATCTTAATTGTCCCATGCAGGGATCAATCATAGCACCAAACTCACCCATGATGGACTGACCTTAGTAAACATAAGTCTACAGTTGCAACTACATTAGGGAACAATTCGGCCACCACTTGCACAAGCGTCACAAGCCATGCAACAACGCGAGACGTATATACATATTTATATGCCAAATATACAATAAATCAACGTTGTCCAACACACACAGGCAGAGGCTGGGTGCAGATTTTAGCTTTGCTCACTACCACGAACGCTGACCAACACTGGTTTGAGCACGCGCCCAGCTCTTCTTTTAGTTTTTCCCCAGACCGTAGAAACTATCTGCTTTATTTACTTGCTTTCTCTACAGCTTTATCTATTCGATACTTTACCAAACTAACTTCAGCTGAGTTTCTATAAATTATCCCGCTTATTTTTCTCACCAATCTACCAATCTGTATTTAAATCTAACTCCAAATCTTGACTAAACTAATCTATAATCGTATCATATACTATAATCGTTACGTTTACGTATCTGTGTGTGTATACAAATACCAGACACCCCCAACATCTGCGAATACAATTCAAATTTCGTAATAATCTCATAACTTATATTACGATACATAAAAAAAAATTAATATGAATAAGATTGTAGTACAAAAACCCTAATTAACTTAATAGATATATTCTTATACTTTATCAACCAATCGTACATTAAAATTATAATTACAATTAAAATTAAGAAATTCACCTAAGAAATTCGTTTTAATCTTCAACTCATACCCATCAAAAGTCATTAATTTACATTTAATCCATCAGTCAGCCATTCAATCAAATAATGTGCAATTATTAAAAGGCAATGATAAAGAATAAAAAACAAACTTAATAAATATAAATAATGAAATGTTTCTAAATAACACATAAAACACTACAATAATATCCAATTTTGTCAACAAAAGGTCTCTTTAAAGTAATCAGTTAACCGAATTTCCAGTTAGCGTGGCACTAAAACGTTTGTCAAGACTTTTTTGAAGCCATCAAATTGAAACAGCTTTTCCTTTCCTTTTATTAACAAAAAGTAAATACAAGAATGCTAAGCCTCTATTGCGTCTGATATAACTGCCAATTTGAACGACCTTTATGGATTTCATGTCGCACCAGGCGCCATTGAAAATGTATAAATATTACAAGGCAATCTTAACTGTGAACAGTGTATTTGCGTAGTTAAAGTTCATTGAAAAGAAAAATAATTAAAAAAATGTCAACAACCAGTTTAAAAAGCAAGAGGCTATACAAGCAACAAACATAAGAATGAAAAGTCAAGGTCCTAAATAATCTGAGCAAAACTAATGTAAAGTTGATAATACACATGTGTTGTGATTCCGAATGCGACATTTCGGTGTAACTCGTGAGCACATAATTAGCCACCTTGTGTAGGGAAATCGGACAAAATAACTTAATGCGCATAGAGCCGGGACTAATGACTCAATCACAGTTTAGAATTTCAAAAGGAGACTAATAAGTTCCTTAGATCTTTGCTACCACACTATTGGGATATTCTAAAGCTGACTACTCTCTTCCACCTTACATCAACCTATCTTTTCTGAACAGTGTTTTATTTGATGGCTTCGGTGAAAAATCGCGCATTGCCTTAGCTTGGGAAAATTGGCTATTAATACATAATAAATATTTAATAAATATTTTAATTGTAATTTTATCATAAATTAATGTCCTAATCGTTGTTAAAATGTTCGAGTAATGAATTGTCTTTACCAGACCAAACTCTTTAGTGCCTCGTTAGCATTATGATTTGAATTTCAAAAGTACTTAAAACCCATGTATGAAGTCTGACATTATCCCTAAGGAAATAATAAATTTAATAGTTTATTCAACTTTTGGTTAATATTCAACTACCCTGGCTAAGGCGCAAACTTCTGCACGGTTTTTATCTTAGCAATGTTTGCGCCATTGTCTTCGGGTAGAAGTCAGCGCAACCCAGCTCAACTCAAAAGACACTTCAACTAACTAAACTAAACTAACTAAACCGAATTGTACCTAGCTGTGTGGCATTAACATTTCGATTTTTGCATCGTTTACAGGGCGCTGGGTGCACGGCGTTGCTTGTGGCTGTCGTATCTCGCAAGTTGGAGCTAACCCGGGCCGAGAAACATGTTCACAACTTCATGATGGACACGCAGTTAACCAAAAGGGTATAGATTGTCTTCATACTGATATAATTAGAACATATACTATTATATATGCTTAAGTAGTAAATCATACCAACAAGCCTGACGAACGTCATTATTATTTGGGACAACCCAGTGAGCTCCCCAACCAGGATTCCTCCTTCCCTTGCCATAAAAATCTCTTCCAAGTAAACAAACCTATCATACTAGTCAAACGAACCCCAATTGCATTTCTACATCGAATAGACCTATTGCTTACTTGACCTGACAAGACCTGCAAAATTCAGATCACAGACTCATAACTCGTTCAACTATAACTTCGTTATACGACAAACATATGCTTTCTAATAACTTTGTATTCATTCTTTCTCCATTATAAAAATTTAGCTGAAAAATGCTGCGGCGAATGTTCTTCGTGAAACTTGGCTCATTTACAAACATACAAGACTAGTAAAACGGGTTAATCCCGGCCGTGTAAGAACCCACCAAAGAAAGTTCCTTCTAGCTATATATGCGTGAGTATTTTTAGAGATCTTCCATCAACAACTAATTGTCCGACCATCAAAATAAAAGTGCCTAAGATATTATAAAAAAGCAAAATAAACGAAAAAGCAAACATAAATTAACAAGATAAATCATCAAGAAATAAAAAAATTCAAATGCAATTTACTTAGACCTTTACAAAAGGTAGACTGATGACAGACACATCGTCAGTTCAAATTCATATAGAAGTACCCCCTATTATTATGTTATTATTTAACTCGAGTGATTTAATTTGTAAGTTTTGTCTATCGTATATTGTCTAAATCTTTAAAGGCTGCAACTAAAGATTTGTATAATGTCTTCGTCCTCAGAATAGTTTTTATTTAAGTTTACATTAGTTTTATTTCGATTCATTTGTATGCCCTTGCAGACATAGAGCATTTGGCAAATGCAATAGACCAATAGCAAACTACTTATACACTATTTTATAAAAATTAGAATAAGTTTTCGTTTGATTGCCAACTGGTGCTGCGTCTGTCTGTCCTTTCATTGTGAATACTTTATGTTTAGAGGAATAACGCATTGGTGGGCTACAAGAGTATCCTCCAGTCAGCAGTCTCTTGGAGCAGTCAGTCCGACAACAGTTGTTAGCTTTATTATAAAATACTAGTACAAAACGGTAAACAAAGCTGTTTAAAGCACATCACAATGTCCAGGGGCATATAAGCTTCGACTGAGCGAAGATGTCTACTTTTTTCTATTTTAAGTTCTATTTATCATTGTAATTTAGTATGCCCATTTCACACTATACGTATAATTTGCCTTCATGCCTACATGCATACATCTGTATTTCACATAACATCTATTATGAATTCATTGTAGCACGATTCTCAATTCTCTGTAGAACAAGGGAACCTGAATTAGGATGTTTTTTCGTCAGCTAAAACTCATTATGCATTCGCAAATGTGTTTATGAAACAGGATGTATGTAAATACCTTATCCAGCAGCAGACGACGCAATAATCAATACGATAAATCAAAGTATAAAACTAACAAAAAAAATTATTAAGAACAAGAGAAAAACCTCAACTAACAACTGATTAAATGATTGAACTCGTTTTACTAGCCTGTAAATAGGTTGTAAAGCCCTGTTTTTACGTTATGCAAAAACCGAAAATAGCCAAAAACCTTGCATGTCTCGTTAACCTTCTAGAATCTCGTATCAACAATATCATTAAGCAATCATCGAGCTTACAAATCATTGAAATTAACCACCTAACTACTACTACTACTACTAACTACAACAACTATACAAGTAACTAAATGTACCACAAATGTAGATATGTAACTCAGCACACTAGCCTCTTATAGTACCAAAAACAACTCGGCAATCTCAGCAAATATCACCTTTAGTCAGCTCACTTAGCATTTCACTCAGCCAATGTTGCATACTTAGAAGAGACTACGGACCCATAACTTCAAACACGACCTCTAGGTAAGCAAAAACTTACGTTTTTCACTTTTTTGTTAAATGACTTTTACATTGTGAACTGACCTTCAACATATATGATGAACTACAAGTAGGTGAGTCTTTTTTAAAGAAAGTAAATAGACAGCAACCCTTGGAACTTTTGGCTGCCATAACGGAATCAACAGCAATCACTTTGTGATACCTGATAACAACAATTTCTTTGCATACCTATCAGAAATCTGAATTAATACATTTAATACATTCTCTGCATACACCCAAAAGCTTTAAGGAAAGCACAAAGCAAAGTAAGCGACTCGTTAATATCGCACTGCACAGAATTTAATCAAATTTCAATAAAATTCGACTTAATTGTAGTTAATATTCTGCAATTTACGCTTCCTTTGCAGTGTAATTTTTAATAGAAATGCAAGTCAGATGATTACAATTTGTAAAAAGAAAAAACGGCTTTATAAATACATAAGACCTTTTTAACTGATCATTACCTAATTTAACTCATCAAATGCTCTCCGTATCTGCATTGTCAGTCAACAGCTATTCGTCTCACAAGCTTAGCTTTGGCTGAAACAAACTATCAGTCAGCGTTCCGAACGCAAAGGTATTTAAGCTCTGCCGGTTTCCTACTGAAGGCTGCATTAAGTACAAAATTTGATATCACATTTAGTTAATTAAGTGTTTTTACATGTAAGCCTTAATAGTTATGTGTATAGTTTGGTTTATAGATTGATATTCTAGAGTTTGGTAATTAATATCGCAAAGTCCGTTTGTGAACAACCGTACATATTAAAAGTTTTAGAAGCTACAAAACAGAGACATGCTCAGTTCACCAATTTTGATCTAGATCAGGTTCAAACAAGTAGAACCAATAGTTCGGTCATCACATCAAGACCAAAGCAAAAAACTGAAACTGAAAACGCATTACTTACGTGGGCATTGGCTTTATGTATAAGACACAACTAATTCGACAATAGAGCTATATATAATTTATATACAAGTCACATTTACATACATGTGTATATATTGTAGGAGCCCTGTTCAGCTGTTTACTGATCTCTGTAAATAATTAGCTTAAGCTTTTATGTTATAACGCACTTACTTTGATTTTTGATTGATATTTTAAGCATTTTAGAGAACTAATTGATATTTATTTAATGGTAGATAGAACTAGGCAAATACCATAAGGTGGTTCAATTTCATTGATGATATTTTAAGATACGATTTTCTACAATCTTAACGAAACCAGATCGATCAATGCAAGCTTGGAACTACGGCACATGGAATTCTTTCCACATACAAACAAACACACAGACACAAATATACACATATACACAAGCAAACACATACCCACTATTACCTTTCCAGGAATACCTGTGTACTGCATACATATATGTACTGATATGAATATAGCACATTTATATATATATTGTCCGTTTAAGATAATTGACAAATATCAAAAGTTTGCAATCAAACAACTTCATAAGGCCCTTTGGAAATATGAACAGCATTGTCATCGGCATACATTAATCAATACTTGTGTTTGGTCTTTGAATCAGATTTTAAAACTAATTGAGTTCTGCATAGCGAAATTGTGTGCATTCTATGTGCTATATGTATGTGCATATGTGTTTGATCTATATTGATTTGATCTATATAATGCTGATGATTTTTCCACATAGGTTGCGAAAAGTGAAAATGGATCAACGTAAACTAATGGATAATGCCAATACAATAACTGATATGGCCAAGGTACTTAATGCACCGGTTTATCTAGACAGATGTGTCAGAGATGATCAGACGTTATTCGAAGGCTTAGTCTGCGGCGCGGCTTGCTGGGTGCCCAGTTACCCTGTAATAAGTCCAATGCATGATCACCTCTGTCATATCTGTTGACTTGTTATGTAAAGCTCTTAGTTTAAGGCAAAACATATTGACACATTACTGTGCTTAACATTAATCATATTCCCATTTGCAGACACAAAACACAGTCTATGAAATAATATCGGATATGTCCAGTCGTCAAGATGCCATCGAGGAACGTCTAACAAATCTAGAGGATAAAATGCAGAGCTTACAAGTATGTATCAGTAAGAGTGGGCAGTGAATATGGCGTTTCTAAACACTTTCCAATGCCATCAATCTTAGGAGCACATGGAAAGCCTTCCAGATTTACTATCTCGTTGCCTAACCCAACACCAGGAGCGGATCGAACAACGACGTAATTTTTTACATCCCGACACAGCGGCGGCGCCCATACAACAGCCAACCGCCCAGTCCATGTTCAATGCAGCGCCACCAATGCTGTTTCCACACTCTAGGTGAGTCTTTTAGATCCGTTGATCTGAGAATCACTTCTTTCTATGCAGTCATGTATGGTAGTTGCGTAGATCTCGTAGACTGGTTATGGTTACTACTTTTCTTTACGATATGACATTGGCATTGGGCAATCGACATTGTAGAAGAGAGTTTCCATTCGGATAAGAGATGAGGATCACTCTCTACTCTTAATTCCAATTAAATTAATAAAACATTCGTAAATCAAATTTGCGATTCAATTTGGTATTGCAATAATTTTTGATTCATATTTTAAAATCCGTCAGTATTAAAAAGTAACTACATTGTGTACGTCTTTGACTTTCCAAGCTTTAAATATGTATATATAAAGAGCCAGATAAGCCAGTTTAATTTTCCTTGAACAACTGCTTTCTATGTGATAGGTTAGAGAAAAATGCCTTTACTTAGCTTATTGAACCACCCTGGTATATCGGCAATGGCTAAATGTATTCTTTGTTCGTCCAACTCCAATGTGATGTCAATGTCTGTTTTAATTTTATGTTCACCGTGATCATAATGCTTCAATTAAACATTACTCACTGTTATCACCTTGTAATGCTATACTTCTTTCAATAAGTTATTATCAGATGACTATACCTGACCCGAATCCTGCCTAAATTATTCTCCCTCGTAAATCCAAACAACCCAAAGTGACCCCAACTGATACCCAAACGATACCTGAAGTCCATCTTCTATGCAAGACTCATATGATTTTTGAAAAATGAATTGTACTGCTTTCGCTATTTAAATTTGCTGATTTATGGCTAAACATTTCATGGCTTTCCTTATACTGCAACACAAGAATATTCAATATCATGTTAAACATACCACATATGAATCCACTCAAAACACTAATCGAGACACTCCAATACTCCAATAGAAAGACATATTTGTATGGCCTTGATCGTTGAACGTGTTGATCTTACCATAATATTCTAATTCTAATTACTCTTTATATATATGATATGTAAGACATATATAATGACGATTAACATACTGCTTTTTGCATAGAAGTGTTCCCTCATCCAATAACGCCGCTGCTACTTACCATTGGCCAACAAGCCCTATTTTGCCACCTATATCTAGTAGAACACCACATTTAGTGCCTGATACTCACATGCCATCAAATGGATCTGCAGTTAATAGCTACACATCTTCCAACAAATACGGCAGCTGAATATCAGAAAGAGAGCGCTCTAACTCCGTGATTAACATTGAGATGCATACAATAAGGCCGTCTATGGCCACACTTACATCCTCATCTGCAGCCACATCTAGAGCTAAGGGTAAAGATATAGTCACATCTACCATGTCTACGTCTATGACAGCGCCAATGTCTATGTCTACGTCTACGTCAACATCAGCATCAGCGTCAACGTCTTATATTGTGTCAATGTCGCCTCTAAGAACATCAAAATCAACATCAACACCAACGCCAACAACAAAAACGACTCAGCGGCCATCGAGGTCACCGTTGTCACATTCTACATCGTCACACGAAGCACACCTCAAGCTCATTGATCGCATTATTGAAATTGAGACCACCATACCGGAGGATGCCGAGTCATCAGTCAGTTCAAGCAGTAATCCAAACATGAATGCGAACACCCACCTCCACAGTTCCCAAACATGCGATGACCCAATGGGAGTCGCAGCTGGATCCATGGCTTGTGCTGGCTCGATAGCTAGACCTGGTATTCCAAGTGTGCCAACTTCCAGCTCCGAGCCGGCCTTCTTAGGCAATAGCAGCGTCAGGCTGAACAAGTCGAAGACCATGTTGGATGCCCTGACTCTAACTACGGACACCTTGACATCGACACCATACCAGGGAGAAGTCGAAAACACCACGACGACAACAACGACGACGATGACGGCAAGCACAAATACGATAGGTGTCACATCGACTGTCTCAATAGCAAAGAACACTGAGAACAAGTTTACTAGGAAACGAGAACGTGTATGCAATAATAGTAGTAATAGTAATAGAACTAGCTATAGTTATAGTTATACTAGCAATAACAACACCGGTAACAGTGCCGGCAACAATACCGGTAACAGTAACAGTAATAGTAATATTAGTAATTCTACAAGTCGAATTTCGAAATCGGCCTTTTGTAAATAAGCAGCCTCTTCGAAATAAGAAACAAGAGTCGAATGTTAGCATACAACCACACATGCATGAACCTACACTTGCACCCATATGCACACACATATATATATATATATAACGTATACATACATACATATATATATATATATATATGTATATACATATATATATATATATATGTGTGTGTGTGTGTGTGTGTGTGTTGGTGTGTGTGTGTGTGGGTGTGTTGTAAGTGGGTATAAGTTAAGTAATATATACAACAAGAATTTTTTTTTAGCCTAAGTCTATTGGATTTTGCAGAATTATAATATTTATATGTAATTTATAAGGTTATAGCTATACATACATAGTATATAAATATATGAGATTTTGTACTAAGTAAGTTGATGGCAGCAAAAGTGTCTCTAAGTGTGTTTGTCAGTCTCTTAATGCATACATACATATATGGAGCGTTTCTATAACCCACGCAATGCTTTGACGTTCTCATATTTTAGTCTGCAAAGTGTTTATTAAGCTCATTTTCAACACCTCACATTTAAAGGTTTTAGGCAGCGACAGCCAGGCTGCCCTCAGAGCTCTATAGGTTCTTACGACCATGTTGGGCAGCTCAAATATTATTCTCCCTACACAGTTCTCAGCTGATTGCTCTGCAGCGACTGTATCTGCATATTCTTAACATATCTAAATTTAATTTTTCGCCTCAACTCTAACTGAGCTTGTAGGCATTTTTATAACCAATCACAGCCCATTTGGATAAATCAAAAATATGCCAACAACAACTTGTCAGTTATATCTAAAGAATTGAATAATATAAAACTATTTGAATCTGTCTATAAAATAAATTTTTTCTTTTTATTTTCTCATTCAAGATTTGAATGTTCAAAAAGTGTTCCTAAATATCAGATTTATTTATTTTTTTAAAAAAATATTCCCTAAACTTACCATCTATTAGTTGGTGTCCTCACTTTTAGGGCTCTGATAAGCTTTTTAGCAGCAAATAATATAAACACGGCCATATTAATTAAACGAAAATCACAGCGCTTAAAAAACCATTGTAATTCGCGATATGTAAACTGAATTTAGGATTGCTTTTTTTGTTGTGTGTGCTTTTGACTCTGATCTAAATGTCAGGTATTTTTAACGGATATCCCTGTTTGGAAAGGTCTGCAAAGTCGACCTCTTTTATATTGCATTCCTGTTACGCTTAAGTAGGCAATCATTTTCAATACAATTGCATTGCCCCAGTTTGAGGTTTAAGTGAACTATTAAAACCTACAGCATACCTTTAGGCTAAATGGAAAATTCTAACTCACCGTATAACAGCTAATGTCAATGCATCACCTTGCAGGAGCACAGTCTGCGCATGTGTTCGTGCAATGTATATGTATGTGTGCGCAGGTGTGAGTGGGTGAATGTATGTTTTCATAAACATAGGTGTGCTTGTGCAGGAGCAACATAATTATGCGTTCGAAATAATTATTAAATTAGTCATTGTTTGTATTGCTAAATTAAAAACAATTAAATACACAAAAATCCAATTAAATTCAAATCCCTATGTACACACATGCATAGAACTGTCGTGAACTGTAGAAAGTAATCTACATATATGTATGTAACTACATAACTAACATAACCTAAATTATAAATGAAACATTGAACGAAGAGGCGAGAAACAAAACAAAAACATTTAACTTAGTTAAGAACACGACTAGCTTTCCGCAGAGACGTATGAAACGAATGAAAGTACGAAACAACGTACAACAAGAACAAACTTGAACAATTTTAATTAAAATTTTTAACAAATATTAACTTTAGTTAATAAAAGACGAATCTCATATTAATATACAACAAAAAACAAGCTGGTTTAACTATATAAGCGCAACTTTAAAAACTGAACTAAACGGAACAAAGTAGGAAAATGCAAGGACAGAGCAAAGTAAACGAAAATGAGCGTTAGAAATAGCTTAAATAGTGGCCGAGCTACATACATTTTCGAAGGATTCTAAACACCAATACATAGATAAACATAGCTGAATATATGTACGTCCTATGTATTGCGTAGCATAGCATAGGTATTTAGAAGAAGCATTATAGCTACAATAGGAAAACTAAAACGAAATAAGTGTGAAACGTATAACTTCAGACTACAGCTTGGATGGCAAACTACCAACAACGCACCCAAACACACACACACACACCCACACACACGCACACAAACATGCCAAAAGTCGAACCAAACCGAGTAAAGCAAAACAGAATCAGAATCGCCATACAATTAAAATTAGAACGAGGGCCATACGCACGTATATGTATGTGTGAAATATGCGAGGATCAAAATACTTGTATTAAGCAATTGAAGCCCCCTTTGCCACTATATTTAACCGAGATGTTAAGTAACAACATCGCATTAATGTACCAATTCACACTTCTTTGTTAGAGTCGTCAATTAAACTTTACACTGTTTACTATTACGTTAGACTTTGACGGTTAACGGGCATTTCCAATCTGATTGCAATAGATTAGCCAGCTTCGTTGTTTTGTATACTTGTGTATGTTTCATGAAAAAGCAAGAAAGGAGCTAAGGCAAGCGGTACACAGAGCAGCCAGCAAACAACTGTAAATAAAGCGAAACCATTTTAATTACAAATACGAAATATCAAATCGGTAATCCACACTGTGGAGTAGTTTACATATTCAGGGTACAAAGCTGATTGTAGCCCAAGCCCAGTGTGAATGTGAGCAGTGAGCAGATCCTCAGCTAAACGCTGCGCAATGTTAGTAACGCAGGTAAAAATGTATATGCAATGCCTATAGCCTACCTGAGGGCATTCACACGTCCATACATATGCAAGGGTATATGGAGCTAAACAGCCTAATAATTAATATTACTTTGCTGTTTAAATGTGCGATAAATTTTGCATTCAATACTAAACTGTTATCGGTCACATTCTGTCAATTCAGTCGGCACAAGTTCACCACACCAGCCGACCTGCCCGACGAAATATGTTGAGAATAGTGGCCTAAACCACGATCGATAATTCAAAAACCATAATAGAAAAACAAAAACCATGGCTATAGAGAATGCATATATAACGGTATAATCATACTCTTTAATCGCCAAAGATCGCAACGCAAGTATGAACATGGCTCTAGACTTGGTTTGCATCGATACTGGTAGAACCGTAGAGGTATTTGAATAGTTGAATGACCAATTTCAATGAATTACTAATAGATTTTGCAGCCCTACTCTATGCTAGTATTTACAATTTTCTAAATTTATACGGTTATGGGTTTGGTTATGGTTACCCAGCTCTACTACATATGTATATATGTACAATATACCATACGTATTTTCGTAACACACACACAAGTATTAACTAACCATGTACTGTTACTGGCTCCCATGTACATACATATATACAAACAAACATAACATACACAAGTACATAGTTGATATGATTGCAACTCTAAACAATAATTCCACAAATAATATTCTCAATTACAGTAAGTCCAATCCAATGATTAAACAATATCTTAACAATGCATCAAATGATTCGGGAAATATGCAATTCGCAACTCAAGAAAACAAAGAATATTGCGAGCAAAACAACAGTAACAAAAAATATAACTAAAAACTAAAAACTAAAAACAAAGAAAGAACAAAGAACAACTTTTAAAATATGTATACCTGTATTTGTATTTATACTAAACTAAATATTGAATATTTAAATTGAAATGAACATTCAAGACTGCTGTCAAAATAGCTTTATCACAGTAAAACATACATACATACATAATTACAAACCCATATATATACATACAGACACATGCATACATATAAACAACCAGACAACCAGACAGACAGACATGCACACAAACATACATTATAAATACGAAAGATAATTAGGAACTCAAAAACTAAGAAATGTATAACAAACCACATAACTATAACTACTACATAGTATAAACAAGAGTAAACAAAATAAACGAAATATAAATCAAAGGAACAATATATGGTATTAGAACACCCAGCTTTAAAGTTATGTAGAATACTCACTTTTTTGGGTTTCAATTCTATAAACTAAACTAAACAGAACTCAACAAAGTAATACCATTAACTTAACAGCAACAACATCGTAAACAACAACAAAAACAAATTCCCATTTTGAACTGGTTTCCTAAGACACCCAATACCTTGATGAACTTTGATATGAGGGACCGAAAATTTAACGACAGGTCTTTATTATACATACTACAAGCCAAGTAAAAAAAAATTTTTGAATGTTAAAAACCAAGATGAATTAAAAAAGCAAATCTTAATACAACTAAAAGCCCAACATAAAAAGAAAATTAAATTAATAACTGATATACGCCACAATTTAACCGTATGTATACCCCCATGAATATTCTCGAAAGAAGAACAAACATTGAGAGGTCATCTGGGAACCAAAACAGTTCCAGAAGCTCCAATATTCACATTGCACAATGGATCAGGATCAAATTTCGAACCCATTGATAAGGTAGATAACTAGGCTTGCAATTCCCACAAAAAGGGTTAAATCATTAGGACAGGCCCATTGATTTAACCCCTCATATTCTATTATAAGAGCAAGTGCTTTCATGTTTTGTTTCGCATCGCTACTGACCCTTAACGCTTGACTGTCATATAGAAAACTTTTTTATTCATAATTCTTTTCCATATTTTTTTCTTTGCTATGAACAGATGCCAACCCAAGGCATTTGAAAAAATGGATAGCGAAGCAAAGCTGAAAGTGTTGGAAATATTACTTAAATCTTGGTATTATAAGGCAACACAAATTTTTTTTCTCACAAGTACAAAGCAATATTACAGCAATTAAAGAGCTAAACATTAATTACAATTTTTATAAAATGATTACAAAAGTCTAAAAGTGTTTTTAACAATGTATCAACGTTTTTCCACACCTACCTTTGGTCTGCGCAAAATAGGCGAAATTCATTTGCATTGCTGCTAAGAGAGTCTTTATTTATTTCTGAACACATTTAAGCATTTTCCATTTTTAATTGCCTTTCATGTTCAACTGGTATTGCACCACAAGCACCAAAGAAAATTTTCAATTCTCAATATTTTTTATTTTTAATTTATTTCAAAAAGAAGATACAACACTCTAACAAAGACGTGTATTTAATGCTTTAATAATCACATGTGTTATGGGTTCAGGGTTCAGCACATACTAATTGTTTAAAGCACACGGTTTACCAAGATATTAAACCAAATACTCCAAATTCTAAAAACTTAGATCAAATTACATATATAAACCTTGCTGTAATCGTTAAAACTAGGCGGTGTCGATAAACAGCATGTTCGGCGACTTTTCTGTATAAACTAGGCAATATAAAAGGGAAGAAATGGCCAGCAGAACTGAATACCCGTTTTATTCAAATACCCGTTTAGTCAAAAGAAGGCAAATTCCACGAATTCCATACTTTAAAATACATAGATCTACCCCCACATAAAAACAAAAGTCCTTAACAATATACATATATTTATACTTTGTTTTGTTTTTAAATTAATAAATATTGGACCATTTCCCAATTCATACAAAAAATAAGATAAATGTGATTTCTAAAAACATTAAAAAAATAACTTTTGGCTGGAAACCCCAAACTCTTATTCTAATCACTTTAACTATCAGATTTATTTATTTAGATTACGAAATTCTTTTATAAACATTTAATTATTATTCCAACGATCCACTGTGCAATGTCTTTTCTACACGATGTATACATGTACATGTATATGTATAAGTATAATTACATAAATATGTGTATGAAATAAATGCCAAGAAAAATGTGTGTTATGTACTGTACTAAACTGTCCTATACTGTACTGTACTGTAATATACTATATGTATATGTATACTTTCTGTATTGGTGTCTATCGTACTGTAGACTTGCATTATTTTAAACTGAGTTTATGTGTATACATATATGTATATACATATATACATACATACATATGTCTTTATATGTGTATTTCTTTCTGCAGCGAAACGTAAGACTATAAGCCATGGCGTTCTACGAAAATCCCAAAGTGTTGCACAGCTTGATATATTCTATTCCAACATGCATATAGGCTACAATGGATTTGACAACATTGATTACCAATGAATAACAAACAGCAACAACAGCAACAACAAAGCCACAACAGCAACAACAAAATATTTTAACTAGTAAACAATTTTAGTATATTTAAAAATTAGAAACGATAAAATTAAAACTAAAAAGAAAAAAATCGGGAATGTAATACTAACAAAAAACAAGAGCATAATGAGGAATAATTTAGAGTAATTTTAAATAACACGGTTATACATACAAGTTATATATAATCTATATACATGTACAGGCGGACAAAGATATACCAACTATTAAAAAATTAAAAACCTAAAATGAAACAAAATACAAAAATAAATAAACAAAAACAAATACAAACAGAAAATATAAAAATAAAAAGATCATATTTGACTTTATATGTATTATAGTAATGTATTCAGTAGTTAAATGAGAGCCGAAGCAAAGACCAATTTATTAAAAATAAAACAAAAGGTTATGTTAAAACTAAAAACTTATAACTGTAACAATTTTTTTTTAATAAATTAATAACAAAAAGCAAAACTTAAACTAGTACGAATTAAATTATATTAAAAGAAAAACAACAAGAAAACCCCTACTAAAAATCCAAAAAAAAAAGAACAAAAAAGAACGTAATTACTTATTACTTACAAAAATACGAATAAAAATTAAATTTAATTAAAAGAAAATTAATATCTCGTATTAAGCATGTATATGTAAAATGATTTCTAAAAGAAATGACTTAAAAATAAATGCTAACATAATAGTTTATTTTGAATTTAATGTATTGTAATTATTATTATATTATACTTATATATATTGTTATCTTATCGATGAACCGTGTTTTGCAAAAGCTTTAATATTTAGGGTGCCTACATTTGCTAAATTAGTATTTTACGACTTGAAAACAAAACAACCTAAGAAACAAACCAATAGACCCAACCGTACACGCCACACACACTACCATAGTGATACACACAAAATAGAAGGGTGCAGACGCTGCACAAGTACGGATTGAATGATGATCGATAAACGATGATCGATAAATAATGATCCTAAACCAACATACATTAAAAAAAAGTCTAACAAACAAATCTAATTCAAAATCACATGTAGGTATTAAAAGATTTAAAAAAATGGAAACACCCGACATACTTAACAAGAACTTAAAACAAAAAATAAAACCATTAAGCAAGCTGTTATTAATGTCAAAACATAAAATCTATGCGCGTTTAATTCAAATGTAAACAGAAACAAGCAACTAATTATTAAAAAAAAAAAAATATCTATATAAAAAAAAATTTTTAAAACCAAATATATATATGTATTTCAGACATGAATTTTAAAAATGTTTATTAGACTTACGATTTGTTATTTTGTATACATTGTATGTACCCGTATTTGTAGTATAAACTGATCGATCTGATGTAATTTTTTTTGTTTAGGTGTTTTTTTTTTTGCTTATTAAGCATGTACCTCATAAGAAATATATATTTCCCCAACAATTTATAGCAAATTTACCATTACATAAAATCAATTTGCTGTACTGTTATACAGTTATTATATATAGTACATTATACAAGTACAGGATTACATAATGTATGAAGTATGCGGACAATGCAAAGAAAGAACGATTGCAAGTAAAAGGGATGCCCAACAGCGGAATAAATAAAAAAAACAAAAAACGAACAAAACAAAAAACTTTAAATTGTAAATTATTAATTAAAAACAAAATTGAAATTTTAACAATAATAAAGGGCTTTGTATGAAAAACAAATTAAAAACAAAACAAAAAACTCAACAACAAACCAAATACTTATATATAATATGTGTTTTTGTTTAGAGTTTTTCTCTTCAAAGAGTTTCTTATTTCAGTAATTCTGCATAGCGTAAGTATTAAATAAATGTAAATTCCATTTGTATGCAACAAATGACTTTGCTTTCAAGTGCTATCATAAGCACAATTTTAAAAACAAAATGAGATTGAATGAACAGCATCGCTCGCTATTTCGCGATAAAAAACTACTAAATTGTGTTTTAAGGCTCATTAAAATAAAGGGTGTAGAATTTCCTAGAGTGACATTCGAATATACAATGCTATATAGTCTGCATTGCTATATTTATAGCAAAGGAAACGAGAACAGAACTGTATTTTAGGTAAAATTAGTAGTTCCATCGTGAAAAGGATAATTCATAATTATAAAATTTAATATTTTAACCCGATTTCTGAAATCTGTGAAGTTCACCATAAAGAAGTTTTTGTATAAAAATTGCATTGTATAGAACATCGGTGTAAAATAAACGGCAATTGCATTAAGAGTAAACATTTAACCACTAACAATAATAAACCCAGAAACAAACAATCTCCCACAGGAAAACCGTTAGTATATGGTTATTACACTGAAAACTATCCTAAGAAATGATAAATGATGGATTAAGACTCTACAACACGTATATGCCCAACGGGAGAAAACTACAATATGGAACATCAAGGTAAAAATAGATATTAAAATCCTCACCCCAATTAAAGAAATGCTAAACAAAGAATGACTACAACTGCAAAAGGTTTATCAAGTCAATCATATAAACGGTTGGAACTAATTCAGCACACCCCGGATATGTGTGATTGGCACTTGCTAAACTCCAAGCTGCTGCTGATCTTTAGTGAGAACAATACTATCTCTTGCTATATTTGTCTACTTAGTAGTGCACATTACACTCTGGTGTAATGGTGCCTTGCTGCCACTAGAGTCTAAACTCATTAACTGGTTCCTTTGCAATTTTGACTAAATTTAAATCAACAGAATATTCTATGCGAATTATGTTTGACAGCTATTAGCTACATATTTTGACCGGTTAGAGCACTCTACCCACTGTTATATATAAGGTTCTTTAAGAGATACGAAATGGGCTGAACGCCGTGTTGTGCAAGAAAAGTTGACAGCAATTTCTATTACTGAGGGCGAGCTTGCTAGTCCGAATATAGGAATCCCAAACACCTCTTGAAATAAAATATGTTAAAAAACAATGCAAACTTATTAACTTAATACCGGATAATTAATCAGCTGCAAAGTGACTGGCTAATCTGTGACGTCGTGTTTGCCAGTTTTTTCATTATTTTATTGTTTAAAAATAAAATATACAAAAAAAGAAGAACAATATTAATAAATTTAATTTTTAAAAGTAAAACGTTGCATTATTAAACTGCATTTAAAAAATTGCGATAATTTATCTAGTTTAGCTATAATAACGTTTTATACTGTTTATTATTATGTGGTTAAAATAGGCTGTGAACCACTGTATACGTTCGATTAAAATTCATTGAGATGCCTTAAGACCTCGTATAAATTTATCAAAGTCTTAGAGCAGCGAATCACAATCATTGTTAAAATGGGTCGTGGATACTAAAGAACATTGAACATTTTTAAGAGCATTAAAAAATTCTATATTAAATTGAAGTAGAAACAATCGGCACAAGACATTGCACTCGCATATGTACAGATTTCAATACCAGAGACATGCTTGGCAGAGCGCGTATAAAATTGGGCAAACAAATATTGTATCATCTGTGGTATGACTGCGAAGATCCCATCCAATCCTAAAGCTTTATGTTGCGCGCACTCACCCGCTTGCTGGATCTCCCTTTCGTTGATCCGTTCCTGGGTCTGCAGTTATTGTTTATTCAGAACACTGCTGCATTTCCTCGGAGATTTTTAGAGCTTATTTGCCCTGGGTTTTGCCTTTCTGGATGCTTTGAGAAGCTGTTGACAAAAAGAGAACTGACGTTTTGCATTAGCATCTGATGTGGATTCTGCCATTCTATTCAAATGCAAGAAGCAAGGTTGGAATGGTTCCCCAGTAAACGTCTAAATCCGCATATGAATCGATGGGGAACTCGCTACGCCTTGTTGCAGCAACTACTGTTGTCTGCTTTCCATTAGTTTAAGAGAAATTTTACCTTCCTGTGGTAACTGTCTTATAGCTGATATTCTAAGCCTTGCTAACAAAACAGGATATACTTTAAGTCACAAAACACACACGTGAACCTTTTAGT
>JAWNPV010000495.1:0-18923 GCA_035078785.1 Collessia kirishimana
CGCGCGGGCTCTACGCTTCTGCGCCAGGAATAGGAAAAAGGCAAAAGAGCCAACAAAACCAAAACGAACGAAACTCAGACTCAAATTCCGGCTCTCGCTTTAGTTTATTCTCTCACTTCGTTCTCCTGCCGCCAACTATAAAACGTATATCGTTCAGTAAGAACAACAGCAACAACAACAACAACAGCGCACGAGAACATTTTGTTGTTGTTGCGCTAAAAATAGCAACAAAAATAGACACATAAAAAAAACAACAAAGTATAAAAAAAATTGGGGGAAAAAGTAAGAAACAGAAACCCACAACACAACGTCGCGTTGACGCAGGCAAAGGCTGGCAACACTATCATCAAATATCCATTGGAGACGGGACTCTTATGTACTTCTTGTCATTGCCAGCGTTAGTTTAACCGTTAGCCTTCGACTAGCAACAACAAAAACCAGTGTAGTCAAATAGCAAAAAAAACACTGCAATTTTCGAAATTGAAACTGAAATTAAACAGCATTTTTCGTGTTGTCGGAGTACGCGCGTCGCGTTCAATATTTTTTTTTTTGTTTATTTGTTGAGTTTTTGTTTTGTTAAGTGAATTACAAACAACAACATTAAAATAATAATAACGGATCAAAACCATGCTTTTGAAATTCACAAAAACCAGTGGAGCTGGAGCCGCTGTTGGAGCCGTTGGGCCAGGTTCCAGTTCATCATCAACGACAACTTATGTGGCTCGTGGAACAGGTTTGTTTATATTTCTTATATTTTTTTTGTTTCTTATTTTATCTTCCAACGTTGTTATCTTGAACTCTTCAACGTTACATTTCTAAGGGTCTTTAGGGCCCTTTTTATTTTTATAGATAATGTTTGCCTATACATACATGCATTTATACATGTGTTTTGTGGTATTACAACGACTGATAAAAATAAATAAAATATCTTACATAGCGATAAGACCCCTTAAGTTCGTTAAAGCTAAAATGTAGACAGACAACTTTATTGGTCAATAATACTGGCGGTGCACCGTCCCAGGGCACCGTTTATTGGTCGGCTTTTGGTAGATTTTCAGCTCAGATATTCAATATACATATTGACTTGGCATCTTGACCAGTTTACTGCCTAAAAAAAAACACCCTTCGATGGGTTTTATTGCTCTTTAAAGCGATCCAACCTAACCAGAGTAGGAGAAAGTAATAATGCTGATCTGATGACGAAGCCTCGCAGCATAAGCTAGACCATCTGCCTTCAAGGAGCTTTTTCCTGGTAGTTCCTTCTGCTCCTTCTAAATCTGCCTAAAGAATGTGAAAAACTTTGTTTCGTATTAAAGCTTGAGAGATTTCAAATCAGTTTGACTTTGGCAGGCTTCTCTGACGCATTTGATTAAGCCTTTGAAGTCTGCTTGTCAGTTGCCACCTTCATATGCATGTTTGCACACACGTGTGCGGCCCTAGTGACGAAAGTCCATGGCCATGGGGAAGGGCTGCTGCCTCCTTTGGTGCCACAAATTTAGACTCGGCACAGGTCATTGTGCGATATAATTCCCTTACAAGGCTGTAAGTAAACACGTGGAATTAACTTTGCTGATTTGCAAAGCATTTGTAACTTCGCATATCCTTCGTCTCCTGCGTGTTTTTTGTGCCTTTTTGTTGGCTTAGTATACAGTTTCGCTGTCTTGGTCGCTTCCGCTACCAATGCTAATGTTTATTAAATCGAATTGATATACAATGTTGGCGCAAGGTCACGCCAGTGGCGGCAGGCAGGAAGAAATTCAGCAGGGAGCGGCCACGCTCTTCAGTTCCTCACACCACGGCCAGCTTGATAACCAACAAGTGGGCGCTTAAGACATCACGAAACTATATAGACCTGTACATAATAGTATAAATGATTCAACACATGTTTGTGTGGTTGGGTTTGTTTAGTGGAATGGAGTCTCCTGGCATGGCAAGGCAACGTTCCTATAACCTTGATGGTTCAAAAGGAATGAACTTGTTGCTATGCTGGAACTTGAACTATAATTTGTCGACATAACTTTGGTCGTCTCAGGTTGCCAGCAAACAAGACCAGAAAACCCTTTCCGCTGATCCACATGGTGGGAATCTATCTGCTACCCTGGCATTACATGTATTGGAAAACACTTTTTCCTGCTCAAACAAGTTGATTTTGTATATGCAAACTTAAAAGGAAAATCACGTTAAGGGCTTTGTCAATTGACTCGGGGTGGGGATTTTTCTTAGTCTTTACTTTAAGTGAAGTAAAGTCACTTGTGGTCGGTTGCTCCCTCTCTCGCTCTCTCTCTCCTTATTTCAGTCACGCAATCTATATACACACCGGACCCAGACTCAATTCAAATCAGTCAGTCTTCGTTCTAGAATTAATCATTAGTCACATGAGAAGCCTTATGGAAGAGAAACAGCCGGCAATTTCAATAAACTTTGTCATTATTATTTTGCCCAACCCATTATACCTTGGGGTACTTGAATTTTCTCTTCAACTTGAACCATTTGTTCCTCACTCAACATTATTAATCTGACAATTTGACAAGTGAAGGTGCCAAGTCAAGTCAGAAGCCTCTGCGGACTGTGGTGGAGTGGAACAGCAAAACTGGCCTCGCAACGCAACTAACCATTTACCTTAATTAAAAAGCAGGGTATTAGCTAGTTGAATTAATTTTTTTATATGACATTTGCTTGATTGTTATATGATTTGTTTGTTTCGCTACGGTTTCTAATTGCATTCAAGTCTCGTGACTTCTGCCTGTAACGCTCCTTCGCTCTCTTGTACTATCCAAATTGAAAACAATTTTCTGCTCTCTAGATTAACTTAATGATCCAGTTTATTTTGTTGAACTTGTTATTGTTGCTGCTGCTGTTGCTGCTGTTGGCTTTGTCTCCGTTTCGGTTATTCAATTTGTTGATGATGATTTTGTTTTTCTTTTTCGGTAGATAAAAGCTGATTTTTATTTTATTGCCTATGGCGGGCAACTTGAATATTTTAAGTTTTTTTAATTTATGTATAAAATTCCTACTTAGCTGTCGGTCGGTCGTTGTTTGCTATAGTTTTGCTCACAATATTCTGCTCATAAACTTGTCTCTGTTGTTGCTTTCGTGTTGCCCAGTGCCTGGCATTTTAAAAAATTCACAAAATACATTTCGTTCGTTCTCCTGGTTCTTGTTTTTTGCTCTCTTGGCTTTCACCCAATAAAAAAACACAAAATTTTTCAATGGCATTTTAGTTGAGGCAGAATTCTGTTATTATTGTTAACATTACGCTAGCAGCCTTTGCTATTGTTGTTGCTGTTGTTATTTAATTTTTTTTTTTTTTGCATTGTTGATCAAACGCAAGCAAACCCACCTCAATTATTTTGTTATTGTGACACAGGCAAGCATCATGTGTATGCAAGCTAGACAGCAACATCATCATACGCTGGGAGGGGGGGCTGCAGCAGGCTTGACCAGCTGCTGCTGTTGCTGTTGCTGTCGATGCATCATTAGAATATTTTGTCAACAGCAAAATGATGATGATTACAATTGATATTTGTTGTTTGTTTTTGTGGCTGCTATTGCTGTTGTTATTATTATTGTTTGGTTTTCCCTAGTATGAAGATAAAATGATTTAACCCCAACACGGCTCAGGGGCGATATGTGTCTCATATAATTAAAATTGCATTTCATTGGTATTGAAGACTTTAATATGTCATGGCTTAGCTGGAATGATTTGGCTGTTTGGCTTCTTACCAACCAATATAATAAGATACAATCAAGGGCTTAAGTGTGACCGTAACGAACGCGACTATTTAAACAGGTGAAAGTTTGAAGTTCTCATCCGACAGTCGAGGGCTTGGTGTACAGAAGTGTAGATCGAGTCGCATTGACTTCCGAAATGGAATGAATTTTATTAATCATTTGATCATTGCATGATCAGATCTGTTGTTATTATCATTAAATTCCCTTACAATGCTGGTTTTTTTTGTTTTTTTTTTTAATCCAACGAATCTGAACAACTGTGTAAGGTTAATAATAATGTATTTCTTGGAAAACTGATCTAGGGTCGCGGGAGCAGTGTATAGAACTGCCCCCAACTATTATAGAAGCCAATTGACTGTAACATTTAAGCGGGGTGTGCTGTAGGGTATTGTTTTTCCGGAAATGCCGGTAAGAATAAAACTCTCAAGTATATAGACTGTATGACGTCAAAAACAAGGTGTCATCAAACCCGGTGTAGTAGGTATATGTAAATAAAACCGGGTGAATCCCCCTCCGAAGCCGGTTTTTACTTGTTCAGCTCCATTGGCGTCCAGTTTGTTCACGTCTGAAACGGAACTTGGAAAAACTAAAACATTTAAGACTTGACATTTTCTTATGATATAATGTGTTGGCTGAAATAACCGATCGTGGCATTGAGAGTCAGTCGATTATCATCATTTCAGTGATCTCTGCTGAATCTAACCTCAGTGGTGGTTGACCAAAGCAGAGCAGAGTCACGGCAAACATTAAAGTTTTAATGTCATAAAATAACAATCAACGATCATGTTATTAGGCAATGTTTGTAGATAATAGCTGGATAGACGAATTACTTATAAAATAGAAAAAAAAACGATAACTTTAGTAGGCCCGATGGCAACAACAAATACGCATTTCTATGGGACCTGCCTGCCTGCCTGGTTGGTTGGTTGTTTGTCTTGTTGTTTATTATTAATCGAGACGGATGGAGCAAAAGTCGATTCGAGTGAGATGGGAGCGTACATTTTAGTTATCATTTCATTTCTCCGTTTGTTTTGTTTTTGTATTTCTTGTTTACTTTGTTGACATTTTATTTCTTTTGTTGTTGCTGAAGCAGACATCAGACAGCAGACACAACACAAGACAGATGACTAGAGAGTTCAAGGCTATTCTCTACCATAGCGAAATGGCAAGAAATAACAACAATAATAGGGAACATGATCTGTATGTATTTACATTTATTAAAACCAATTGGTGTCTGGTCGCAACAGCAGCAGCAACAGCAGCAGCAGCAGCAGCAACAATTCATATTCGAAACGTTTTTTTTTTTTTTTTCGCAACTTACGCATTTACTTTTGTACAATATGAGGTTTTTGTTTGTTTATAAATTTTATTATGTATTAATTAATACATTTCTGGCAACGACGCGTCGTCGTGTCGATTGGTACCAGTTGGCATTTCAACAATAACAATATTGAGGTCTTCAGCCTGTAAAAGCGTTTAACGTCAAGGGGTTAAGCAGAGGCGATTAACACAAGTTCAGTTTGTCATTTGAGCCTTCTTGCTTCCGTCATCATCACGGATCACAGAGGACATCTTGAGTCGCCTGTAATTCGTGTCCCTTAACAAATATCAATGATATAAGATCCATTCGCCTCGTTGATTATGCGAGATCTTGTGTTGAAATTTTCATTATCTAAATTTACTCGCCATTTCCTAGAATTTATCTTCTATCCCCTCCCACAAACCTTCTAAACTGCCAACAACATTTTTTGCACTTTGTTCAGGGGGGGAAAGAATAATCAAATTATTTGTGTTAATTTTTTGGCTTTTGAAGAGAGTAAAGTGAGCTTAGCGAACGACAATCGACGAGCCCCACAATGCCAAAAATCAACAACAATTGACGACCGACCGAGCGACGGACGGACGGACGGAGGTAAAGAAAGAAAGAATTAAGCAAAAAAAAAAAACGAAAAAAAAATGGGTGGCAATGCGCGAGCGAGCGGTAAACGAATAGACAACAGACAACGGCTGTTGAAACTGTTGGAGCTGTTGGAACGACGTCTCGCAGCGGCAAGAGCGTTCGTATTGGCCCAGCCTTCAACAAATAACAGGCAAAGTCAAAGCCAACCAGCCAGCCAGCCAGTCAGTCAGTTAGCCAAACAAACAAATCCATAGATACACATTCATGCACACACACACACACACACACACTTGCATATGAATGTACGCACTTTGCGCTCGGTGGGCTTGAATTTTTGGGTTGGGAACTGCCGGCAATGGGAAGTAGTTAATCGACATGGCTGGCAAATAAACAAGTGCCGCGGCCGGGCAATTAATAGCTGCGATGGGAAGCTTTGAATTTTTATTGTTAGGGGAAATTGAAAGAAAAATCCATCAATTCCGTTCGAAAATTCTTGGCCTGAAACCTACACTGTCTTAGCCTGCCTACCTTGTTCCATTGTATCATGCTCGGCATCAGTTTAGCTCGCAGAAGATCCTCACGTGACGTTCTAACCGCTTCCCCTCTGCTTTCCTTCAACATTTCTTGTGCAATTTCCACACATTTTATACGTTATGTTGTCACGGATCTCTACTTAAATCCAAGGCATTTCGCGAACATATATTTGCATTTATTATTTATGTGCTAAACGAACGGTTTTCCATTCACCGCAAAGAGAAAACGAACGGACATCAGCGCAGAGATACATCGACGTTATTATTTCTATTCCTCCTTTTGATCTGCTGCGTATTCTAATGTCCAAGATGTTTAATAATTCAAATTTTTTTTTGCACATTTTTCTTAAATTTTGTTTACCCAGCCACGTGCCTGCCTGCCTGCCTGCCCCTGCGTGTGGGTGGGACAGAGATGGGCACTCTTAGCCAGCCCGGGCCAGGCCAGGCCAGACCAGCGAATAAATAAATAAAATAAATTGTTGTTAATTGATTGTATTTGGTTTACTTGTCGTGCGTTTCAATAAACATGGAATTCAAGCTTTAAATTAAGGCACGTCCAGTGGCGTGGCGTGTCGTGTCGTAGCGTTGCGTTGCGTTGCTTTTCGCCTGCGATAGGGAAGCGAAATATTTGCTAAGAATCCAACAATTTGCGTATAATATAATGAAATTCTGAATGAAATTTAAATAATTAACATTGCCGCGCTTCCTGGCACAGACAGACAGAGTGACAGACAGAGATGTAGCCTCTCTCTTTCGTCTATCTACAAACATTCATCGTTCATTTGACTTTATTGCGTTGTTTATGATTTTTGCCATACTCCTCTCTCTCTCTCTCTCTCTCTCTCTTTTTATGGGCTGCAAAATAAAACAGAAATCAAATTAATAAAAATTAGAAGAAAAACAATCATGTTTTAACCGATAAAGTTAAATGAAAACAACAAAAAATGCTCTGAAAAGATTTATGTAGGCATTTTTCAGTTGACCAACCTCAAACGCAGTGCGTCACAGATATTTGCAATAATAAAGAAAACAAAGAAATAAAATAAAAACAGCAATCAAGTTTCAAAGTTGCTTATGTTATGTTATGTTCAGGGCACGAGTGGCTCACGTGACGTTTATCAATTATACCAATAACTGTCGACTTGGACCGATAATTGGTCGGTTATAGTCTCTTGCGTACAGTTCTATCTGTTGAGCCTATGAGGTGGGGGGCAGCAAAGCACATATTGATTTAATACAAAATCACAAAATGCGTTAAGAGTTCATTCCCCAGAGGTTCTTAGATCTGTTTAAAAATGTTCTTTAGAACTAGAACACACAGCGACGTTCTTTCCCAAAGGTTCTTTCAAAGGCTTTTTAAACCGAAGCAGAGATCCATAGGGTAAATTAAATTAGACAAATTTATTCCCCAAATTGTTTTATTTATTATAAATTAATTATTAAACTACCACATACTGTGGTGAACTAGTTCCAGTTCGCATTTAAAAGTGTTTGCCTTGAAACACAAACAGAAACAGAAAAAGAAAAACAACAAAATCATATTACAAATACTGAGCTGAGCGAGTAACAACTCGCACTTGTATAATCCGATTCCATGTGTTTGTTTCGTGATGTGTGGCGGGCGGAATGTGACGATTTTCTCACTTCTCATTGACCACCACAGCGGTTGGCTGAGAATCGCAAAGCGCCAGCAGCAGCGGTCGTAGCGGCAGCAGCAACAGCAGCAGCAACGAAATGTGCAAAGCTAAAAAGTAAACAAAAAATCTTATCAGCAGAGCCAGGCGACGACATCTACGGATGGGCGATGGGCACGCACGACGGCAGGCAGACAGAAACTCATTCCGATCCATTGTAATTGGACGATCATCATCATCGTCATCATCACAACATGAGGCTCACGCCCAGCTCATAAAGATACAGATACAGATACAGAGACAGACACAACACTGAGTTGCCTATTTTATTTTGGTTGTTTTTCTTTGTCTGCCTGCCGCTGCGATAAATGAATTTCACAATGCAGAGCGATATTCAAACGAGCAGACAAATTTCTGTCTGTCTCTATACCCTCTACCCTCTGTATTAAAGAGTATTTAAATTCATTGATGAAACTGGCTGGCTGGCTAAATAAGCAAAGACGTTTTCGAAGGCCAACTTGTGCTTAGAAATAGATCAATGAAATCACAGATTTTCTTTCCTTGAATCAAATCAAATTCATTATAGAAGGAGACGCTTAGATACTTAACATTCTTGAAATTCCCCTGCCTGGCTTTATTGAAATAATTCTGTTTATGCCTTATCAATGCCAACAGAACAAGCACCACCCCACCCACCCATAATATGTGTGTCAAAATATAAAAGTAAATATCGTTTACGATATGCTATGCTACAATGAATATGTTGTTGGCAGGCACGTGATGACATGATAGCAATCACAGAGAAGCCAACAGGCCAACAGCACATATGATAACAACACACGCACACACACACACACACACCAAAAGCAGCGGAGAAGAAAATAATATAATAAAAAACTAAATTAATTAAAGCGCAATACGTCATAAGCCAAGAAAGCAGGCAGCCACCAAACTGATAATTTGATAATGAACTATGAATAAAATGAGATTATGATGAAATCATATCACGAAATTAAATTCTTAGCCAACTTTAGTTTTAGAAATCAACATTCCTCTTTCCAGAAGGGCAATAATAGTAAATATTCTATCAAGCTCAGTTGGCCACATGGCGGATGAGTGATTTATAGCTATTAACCAACAAAAATCAATTGCCAACAACAAAGTATAGCAAATTAATAAATCATTTTTGGCAAGTCACTGCTAAGGGTCTATTAACATTGTGCAAATAGGTAGATAAATAGCCAATATGGATATATTGCAGTTCGTATGGCCTTTCAATTGCCCTTGAGAATCGCCGAAAATCCCCTTTCCATTAGGTTTCACGTATTCCTCCTGGGCCAACTCCAATACTCCAATTTCTAGCAGATTTTTTTATAACCTAACATAACACTAATTTAATTTAATATTTAGTCAGTCATTAAAACTAAAACTAAGAGCAGCATCTGGTTTAAACCAAATATTGAAAAAACATTTTGATTTTCAGTCTCTTTTAAATTAACTATAATTTTTTTGTTTATTTAATTATGACGATAAACAGTAGCCTAGTTTTTTCATATTTTTTTCTCTCTTCATTTTTTCCTTTTTTTTATTTTTCGTTAATAAAGACTCTCACCGTCGTTGTTGAGATACATAAACAAATTATAGTTAACTTGTTTCGAGTTTTGGTCCAAAGGCTGGAAATTATCAAAAACGAAAAACGAAAAACTTGAATTTTTTGATAAACAAAAAACTTGTATTTTTAATAAACAATAAAAAAACAAAAAAACAGAAACAAAAAAAAAAACTTGAATAGAAATCACCGAAATACCAAAGCCGAAAATGGCGAAAAAAACAAACGCAAATGTAGAGTTTTTGAATAATTTATGTGAATCTGTTTACTGTGACCAAATGGGATGGATTCTGAGAAAGAAATGATGGCAAATGATGCCGCATCCAGTTATTATCATTATCGCATTGCTATTATATCATCATCATCATCATCATCATTGGCATTGTGATTGTGATTGTGCTACGATTACGATTATCATTCTATAGGCCATACAAGTCCGTGAAACTAATTAAATTACAAAACTGCTCACATTCGCATACACATTGCTTAATCATCATCATCATCATCATCTTTGTCGTTATCATTATCATAATAATCAAGCGACATCAACATCATCTCATACCAAACTCCTCAACGCCGGATCAAACCACCGCCCCGGTCCTGGACTTATGTATAATTTATAACATTTTTTATGACTGATGAGCAGGCTGTCAGGAGTTGATTATTAAACAACGCACTGTTGTTCTCAGTTGATCCAAGTGATCCCGATTACCAAATGAATGTATTATATTATACCCTACTCTTGTCCAGCCAAATGCGTTTTGACCTCTGATCATCATCATCACCACCACCAACAGCAACACCAACAACAGCAACAGCAACTCCAGCAATACGTAGTATTGTAATCCCTAAAGTTGCAAAAACTTAGCCATATAGAGTTCAAGGTTTACAACCTGCGCTTAATGAACACGGTTTATTGTACTCGTACTTTACTTTTGATTAGTAGAAAAGCAAAAACAAAACAAAACTGAATAATAAGAGCAACGACAACAACGACAACTCGAATAACAATTCGAAATTGACCCCAAGGACCAGGCAAGATGCAACCCATTGGTGGGGCGTTGCTCGTTCTATAATTATTTATACGATGTTTCATTTGTTTCGGAATTTTTCCAGTAATAGGCTGATAGAGAGAGATTTTACTTGAATAATTATATATCCACACGTACAATATCCACGGATATACGGAGTTAGGGAATAGAAAACCATTTACCTTGCAATAGGGTTATCGATAGTCAGATTCTTTCTCACCATTGATCGTTGTAATTTCTATTTGACGGCCACCTGGTCTGGCACACACAGATAACGCAAATTATTTCTTAGGTTAAGGATAGATTTGCTCTACATTTGATATTGAGAAAGCAAGTATCCAACGCTGTTTAGCCACCAGCAGAGCCAGGAAATGCGTCAAAATAACAACACTCTTCTCTACTACTGCTATTGTTGCTGATAAGCTAAATGATAAAAAACAAAACAACAAAATAAAATAAAAAATCAACTCATAGTATCAAGTGATCGACCTGCACATACTCTGTGTAACGTTTGCAGAGAGTTCAGGATGAGTTGCTTAAACGGAATTCGGCAATTTTCGTAGACAACTGATTAGCCAAGGTATTTCCATTGTCATGGGTTTGTTTTTCAGACGCAGCGATGCGTTCGGGTGATAAACAATTTTTTTTTCTTTTATTTTTTTGCCTTTTTAAGTGTTCGCTCTCTATCTGCTGATAGCTTTTCAATTTACACATGTTCGTGTGTTGATTCGGTTTCGTTTGCCTTTATCATTTAGACAACATAGCTTGGGCTAATATAAATGATCAAAATTATTTGATTTGTGTGTGTTTGTGGGTCAGCAGAGACTGCCGCAGAGACTTGGAAGTCTTTAGAAGGTTTCTCTGCAGTTGAGTGTTATAATTTTTGAATAATATTTTCAAAATTCCCAATTACATTTAGTTAATGGCGGTGAGATCTGAACTTGAACTAACTATTCTTCATATTTTTTCTTTTTTATGCTTTCAATTAATTGTTAAACCAATCGACCTGCCACATGCCACATCGGTCATATCATGATATTATGATGATGATGGTTAGCTAGCGAAAGTATTGGGAAGTTCTTCCCCCGATCACTGTATTATTACCCTCTGTGGCAAGAGAGATGAAAGTATATTAGTTGTATCTATGTTTAATGGAAGTAAATGATCAATGCAAGCATATGAATTACTGGAAGCGTTTAGATTTTCTCTCCTCTTTTTATTTTCATTAATTTCTATTGATATGAAACATCATACAAGATTTTATTTGTTGACCAACTGAGTTACACACGTGCGCGATCACGATCACGAGAGGTGAGAAAACCTGACACAAGTGATTCATCGATTAGTTATAAAGAGTATCGCACTGGTCGAACACATCGGACGTCTGTGTTCCGACTTGTTTTGTTATATTTTTTTTGTAATTTTTTTATCAATTGGCGGTTATAACTTCAGAATCAGTGCGGCGCACGCTGTGCGCGCTCGCTCTCTCACTCTCTCTCTTTATCTCTATCTCACGCATACACATACATAAACACATTTAAGTCAATTAAACCCGTCGCGACGGCAGTGACAACGATGCGTCTTCCGGCGCGTTGTATTTGATTCGTTCGTTTTTGTTAGGTCGGCACGCTGCGAATTGCTCGGTCGGTCGCTGGACACGCGTACACTTGCTGCTCGCGAGTGTAACAGTAACTCACGGATCGCACACACACTTTACGCGTTCGCCTCACGCTCACGCTGGCTCTCGCTCTAGCTCTCTCAGCATCAGGTCGCGCGCTACGTAGGCCAGGCCAGACCAGGCCAGACCAGACCCAGTTAGTCGTTCTTTTAGGATTTTTAGTTCATCGATCTCAGCGTAAGTGTTTGCAGCCCAACGCTTAACACGCGGTTCGCGGCGCTTCGCTTGCGGCTCAATGCGACGCGTTGGCGGTGCAAAGTCGGTTTTTTCTATTTTTTTTTTATTTCCATTTAAACGCGATTTTTGACATTTTTTGTTCGTTGTTTTATTATTTTGTTTTGTTTAAATATTTTTATTTATTTATTTTTTGTTGTTGCATTTTAATCATTGATTATTTTTTATATGTGATGTGATGTGAACCATCTGGGTTAACTTTTTTCTTCACATTTTTTTGTTTTTTGTTTCTTGTTTGTTAATGAATCGAAGTGACGTAAAACGAAGCGAAGAAATAATATATAAAGTTTCACTTTTCGGCAGAGGGTATTGGCTGGGTAGCTGGGTAGCATCGAAGCATTGCGTTCGACTGCAAACCGATTACAGTGCAAAAAAAAACAGCTGTGAGATGCATTACGATTTGTCTTTCCTTCCTTGAGCAGTTGCCGCAGCAGCAGCAGCAGCTTTGCGCTTTCGAACTCTATCTTATCGCTGCCGCAGCCTTTTGTTCGCGGCAACTGTTTGCTCGCTTTAGACTCGCATAAAGCCGCAGCCCCTCTTTCGTATTAGTATATAGGCAATAGCGTGCCCCAGGGCTTAACATCAACATCAATATCAACCGCAACAGCAACAGCGGCGCCTTACAAGTCACACGCATAGAGCATTTCGCGTTTTTTTTCGTGCCCGCAAAAATATTAATACAGAAACTTAATGGAGAGAACGAAAGAACAAAATGTGCTTATCGAAGTGTGTTAATCGGTAGTTAAAGTTTTGCCCCAAGAACTTTACAGTTTAAATGTTTTTCTCATCAAGTCTTATGTAAAGCGCTGAATGTACTTTGACCCCACTAACTAGGCAAATTAGGAAGATTTATTTGCGCGTATTTGCTTAGCAAACATCTAAGCTGCTTCCAAAAAAAAAATCTCTTTAATATGCAAAGTGCTTTTCAAAATAAACAATCTTAACGAATTTAAATTCTAAGTGTAGAGGAGCGTAAACCTGCTTGTATCTGAGTCTTTTAACGAATTAATTAGGAATTTACAAAGCAATTTTATGATCTGAAAGATCAACTGACTCCTACTGCTTAGGCATCGTCTGTCAACGATTAAATTTTAGATGATTCCCCTAAGTAGAGGGACAAACTATCTCAGGCGTCTTACAACGTATATTTTGGAAGAAAAAGAGAGACAAGAAAATGAATCTAAAAGATGGGAACTAGGTTCTCCTAACAAATCCTCAATGCTCGCTAGACTTTTCGTTACACCTACATGTAATGTAGGTCAGTAAAATCGACAACAAAAACTGATAACTGATAAACGCTTTGTAGTACAATTTCAATTAGCATTTAATACAAAAATTGATAGCTTCGAACACCTCAGGCACCCTGGACAATCAAGATCGGCGTTGAAAATCCAAATTAATGAAGATAAAAACCATAAAGCCATGTAGCCATATAGCAATGATGCCTGTCTCCTCTGTCTGTTAGGTGTTAATATAATTACATGTGTATCTGTGTCACGCATTGCTTAGCCAACGAAGCCAAGAGAGCCAAGGGGGAAAAATTGTTTAAACAAATAGGAGTCTGAAGAGCTGGCAATGAGGAGAAGAATAATTGAATTAGAAAGGTTTGCTTGCCACCGCCTAACCTTGGTCGTTGTCATCCGTCCATCGAGATTCCTGAAAAGCATTTCCTGTTATAGCAACTAGAGTGGAAAATTGTGGCTTAAAATGTAAAATAATTTAACCAGTTTTGAGTGAAGCCCTTAAACCTTAAAGGTAGCGTAACTGTAAAGAATTGGAAAAAAAAAAAACAAGGAAGCGGCTCGAAAAGGCAGAAATAAAACAATTTCAAGGTAGTTGAAAGGCTTAAACAAGTTTCACAGTCTGACGGGGATAAAGGGAAAAGGGCAACCAGCCAATCATCCTCATCATCAATGCGTTCAAGATGTTGATGCTGTTAGGGGAAGCCTATTGGCTTGCTACAACAAGAAATAAATATTTAAAATTAATTTAATATTTTAAAAAAAGAAAAAAAGAGAAAAAACCCGACCACTTTGCACAAGAAAATTGTTATTCAATGAATTTATTCGATTTCCTTCAAGCAGTAGGAAAGAATTGTTATATCCAAATAGAAACGAAACGAAACGCAACAAGCAACATGTACAAAACACCAAAAAGCAATAACAACTAAGTTATTTAATTAAATTATTTAAACAAAAACGAACACAACGTGCCAATTAAACATAACCAAAATAATAATAAAAAATAAAATTAAACATAACAAATCAATAGGATCAACAACCTCCAATGATTTGTTAAAACTACAAAAAGTTTCAAATACTAAAACCACAAGATCAGTAGCCAAAAAAAATAAATAGAGAAGGAGAGAGAGAGGAAAAAACTTGATAAAAGAAAGAAAATCAACCACAAAAATGCGCTTCACCTACAATCAGTATAAATATTACGAGTCCGGTTATCGGATTCCATCCAAAATGCATAATCTAAATCATCATCATCAGCATGGCAAAGTCGTTGGCAGTCATGGTGGCGGCAAAGGCAATGGCAATGGCAGTGGCGGCGGCGGCAATGGCGGAGGAACCATTGGCAGCAATCATCACCATTATGGTCATCATGGCAACGGCAGCAACAATAACACCGGCAACAACAACAACAACAATCACATAAATACAAATGCATATCAACATCATTACAAAAGTAATTTTGGTAAGCAGCTAAAAAAAAAAAAAAACAAAAAAAAAATGAAAGAAAGTTCACAGCTCCACCGACGACACTAACGACACTTTGTATTGTGTTGTGCTTAAGAATCGTTAAGAAAGAAAGTTTCGGTTTTTATATTTCATATATTTATATACCTTTTGTCAAGGTGGCATATAAATTTGATCACCTAGTTGGCTGATTAGTGCATATTTATGCAAACCAGCCAGTCTGTCCAGTGGCCTCTTTAGGACACACTACATCGTAGTTATTGAATCGAAGTTTGTTGAATAATGTGACACTGAAGTCAGTTTTCTGTTTTGGGAACTGCATCCACAAGGGTGTATAAGCTTCGGCTAATATAGAACCTGTTTTAGCAGCCACACCTTTAGCCAAGTTAAGGTAGCTAAATTGCTGCTGGAACTTGCATTTTACTTGAGCTATTTATTGGCGAAACAAATACGCTGAATTGGAAGCCATAAATCTCTGCATATTTTTCTACATCTTAATACTTTTTACTAACGAAAAAACATGTCTGAAGTGACTGAGAAACTCTTCTTCTGCTTGGATTGGAATATTCTTTATCAAAATGTGGCGGCTAAAAGCGTGTTTGGCAGACTTTTTTCTCATTTAACACGCAATTACACTTAATAGGATTAGCACATGTATATTAATTAAACGGATTTTAAAAGTCAATAGAAAAGGCTTTTGAAATGCCCCAAAACGATTCTTAATCGAATCGTAGATGCCCTCACTCTATCCTGTCCTACAATATGCAACCTATAGACTTTGACTTCTTCTCTCTTCTTTCTCTCACTGATACGACTTCATTATCAGAATTTTTATTAAAACTTTCAGTCTTAAGTTTTTCAAACTCAAACGATTTTTAAGTGAATGTTATCAACTATTGTATATCGGATCAGTGATTTGTGCCAGTCATCACCGTCGAGCTCTTTAGCTATCGTGATAAATTCATTTTCTTTTGTGGACTTGGGTGTCACCTTAAGGAGACCCAGAAGCCACCCATTTGTAGCAAAACTTTAACGAAAATTTATTTATTCGTTTAGCAAACTATTCAGCATCTTTCCGCTAACTGGATGCGTCACATAGTTTTTATATTTTTCGTGTTCGTATATTCTGTTCAGGCAGTTGCCAAGTTTACCCACAACTTGACGATAAGATTACGGGGCCTAAATAAACTTTAGACGCCGCCAGACTTCTGATAGCCGCAAACTCTCCTCCTTTCGACTGGGCTCCACTAATGTGCTGATTTGCCAAGACCAGAGAGTGCAACTGACACATAGATTCGTATCAATTGTCTACAACAATAATTCAAGTCCCTCTTGTTCAGTCAAATCTGATCTGAAGCAGAGATTATGTACGATAATTCGTTCGTATCATCCTCGCAGATGACAGTGTCGTGTGAAAAGCGGCGCGCGACTGCGATTCTTGCTTTCCTCGAATTGTAGGTGGTGCGGTGTGGTGTAGGCGGGTTGCCGGCTGCCGATTGCCGGTGTGCCTGGTTGGTTGGCTGGTTGGCTGGTTGGATTCAGTCTCGGTTTTCAGTTTTATGGTTTAGATAAGGCTTATCACCTTGGGCTTGCGGTCAGGTAAATAGTATTTTGCTTGTTTGTACCTAACCTGACACCTTTTTGCGACTTTTGCTCCAGCTAAGCGGCGTGAGCCAAACAAAAATATAAAAATCTTATAGAAAATCCTCATGAACAAATGTTTGTGCTGTGGCTGGCGGTTTATGGACCTGGGTGGGTGCCATACGGAAGCAACAGAAGAACGACCGCAAGTGACGAAGCCAAATTGTTCACAGATTTTCAAAAGGATTTCATCGCTCATTCAGCGCTGATTGATGGTTCATTAGGGGAAGTCACCCTTCCAGATTTTATAGTGTGAACTGAACATTGATCACCAATCAGTTAGTTGGGACAAAGAGCTTACACCAGTGAGCTGTAGATAGAAACTCTTATCTTTTAGGGCTATCTGTATAGATCTATTAAAAAGTTCTATAAACATTTGTTATCTCCTGTTAGTTACATAGCAACCAATAGCTCCAGGCTGCCTTAATTGACTGATAATTCGAACAAACATGCTCCTCACAAACAAAACCAGTTTATTGCTCAATGAAAAGCTCTACTATGGCAAAGAAAATTGTTTTCAAGACCGTAATGCCCTCAACTTTCGACTGGGCAAAGCCGGAACCCCATTCCCTGATAATCGCTGTTAGTAGATCATAAAAATATGCGAAAAAGGAGGTTTTATTTGCCTCAACTCTCCGTTGATTGTTTAAACAAGAAATTAAAGTAGCTAAAAGGAAATGAATAGAATAAATAACATAGCATAGCACGACGTATGTGATGGGTAAATGGCATTCCGAACGGCGAGGGCTATTAAGACGTTCTTGCAGACCTTATCAGTGAGTGAGGCTGGCGAAACATATCGAACTCAATGCTACTGCGGTAGATAATACCTACGTATAAATATATTGCATTATGCAGTTTTCCTTTGCCCCGACTAGATTGCGCTTCCAATTGAGGCATTAAACCGGGCTGGCAAACACGACAGCCAGCCAACAGAGGAGGGAGAGCAGCAACAACAATAGTCAGTCTGGCTGGACCAGCACTTGGCGGATGGGTTGGTATGGGATGGGATGGACGGGACTCTATGGAGCTCTATGGTATTATTTCTGTCTACAGAACAGTGCGGTAGAGTTCAATGTCCTCAGAATACGATGGCATTATCAGCTGACGGACTGGGCTGGGTTGGGTGGTGGGAATTGCCAGCCAGCAAGAGTTAATGCCGCCGTCGCCACAGTTCAAAATCATTCAAGTTTTTCCCTTTTTTTTTCTCTCTTTTTGCATTTCATTGTGTGCAAAGGCAGGCTTTAATGAACCACGCAATAATGATGATGATGTTGCTGATGCTGATGGTGATCTTGCTTACATGTTTGCAGATATGCATTCTGCTTTGCAACAAATCAGTGTTTAATGGGATTTTATTTGCTATTCATGACATCAAGTTGGTTTTTTATTATGATAAATGGGCCAGAGCTGAAGAGTGTGGGCAGTGTATATAGAATATTCACAGAGCGATAACAGAGCAGCTATTTTTATCGATAAAGTTCGTCATATTCTCTCTCTGGCTTCAAGGTAGTTTAAACATTTTTCTATAGCCTACTTATATGGGCAAACAATGAAATCTATTCACTTAGCGCAGCTCCAGCTTTTCATACCACCAAACTAATCATATTTTCTCAATTTTGCTTTAACAGGCATGCGAATGACCATGTCAACCAACTCAACAATGAGTCCACGAATACATCGCAAAGGTTTTCGAATACCATCCAAAAGACAGCCGGGCAAGGGATTGCCGGGCAAACTACACACCATAACCAGGGTAAGTTTCAATCAATGGATCAATCGATGGATCGAATTTGCAATTTCAGAGTGTCAATCGGCTCATTGACTTTTTACAGACGGGTCCTGGTAAATTGGTGCCGGGCAAGCGAATACCACAGCGACCGCATCCGCCGCCCTGCGATAATTCCAATGATAGCGGCCTCGGCTTCGATCAGCATACTGAATTACGCAACGGCAGTGTCGGTGAGATTATTAGTATCAACAACAATAACAACAACAACAACAGCCACTCCGCCTCTGCTCGTCCCAATCTGGTAGTCAATTCATCATTAACAAACACAGTGGCTGCAGCGGCGGCGGCAGCAGCAGCTGCCGTGGCCAGCAACACGTTACAACAACACCAACAGCAGCACCAACAACAGCAGCAGCAACAGCAACAACATTCACCGCAGCAGCATTTAATACGCGCCATACCCGTATCAAGGTAAGTCTGATTCCCCCATATGC
>JAWNPV010000496.1:0-18919 GCA_035078785.1 Collessia kirishimana
TAAATCAAAGGATTTATTTATTGAGCCTAGGTCTGCAAACAGATCAGTTACAAAACTAAATTTTAAAGTTGTTTTTGAGGTCCGATTTGTCTGAAATGTTTTAAATATTTAAAAAACCGGTGTACAATTCAGTTAAAAAGAAAAAAACCCAAGATTTATACTGAAGCAATAAGTGGACAAAGTCTTACAAGAGTTAAGTGGAGAAACAATCTGGGTCATGAAGTCACTATCCGTTCATATTTTATTCTTATAAGTTGCTAATAAATATATATTTTACAGATCAAGACACAATCTACGTACGTTTAATGTCTTTATTATTACAATACATTGAAGGTTGATCAGTGTGTGACCAAATTGATTTACTTCTTCCCATTTTTTACACAACGCTTAATCCTCTTCATATTCAACTAGGTGACATCGTGGGCTGCTGTGGCTGTAGCTGCTGCTGTTCCAACACTTTGCGACTAATTAACGTTCGTTTCCAGGAGTATTTCCAATACGATAAGTGCAGTTCGAGAGGTTTTCGCACAAACTTAGTTTCACCTCCGGTAGCGCTACTCAAAAATTTGCATATCAATTTGTACACACAAAACAAATGCAAAATAATGGCGTAAAAACTGAAACCGAAGTGAACTGCACAGCAGAAATCATGATTCTCATTATTTTGCTAAAAACGCCACTGGCACTCTGCCCGAAGAAGCGGGGGCCGGGGTCTGGACAGGACCAGACACGGGTACAGGCACAGGCATATGTACATGCACAGCTTCCTCATCTTAGGCTCCCACACCGCAGCCGCAGAGCATTTAGGAACGGCGCGCCAAGCGGCAGAGTCAAATGAAGATATGCAGATTAACGGAGCGCGATGGTCCAAGGAAGCCGCAGAAGAGGTTGGAAAAGGTAGGAGAAGGAAAAAAAACTTAGCGTCAATGTGGAAAAATTACGATGAACATTACCAAGCACATTAAAAGGTCCCAGAGCCGGTCGGGTCACAGCCACAATGGGGAAATGGACTGGGACTGCGACTGCCACTGGGAATGAAAATGAGAATGGCCAATGGGTAGCAACGGTAGCCAATGCCACAGCGGACGCAGACCCATTCTGAGATATGAACATGGCGTTTTTTGAGAGCCTTATGAAAAGAGCAGCGGCAGCGGCTGGACCAGATTCAGCCCCAGCTCCAGGTCCGGCCCCAGTTCCAGCCAGTAGCCAGAGCATAGAACGCAAATCGAACAAGAAATATAGCATAAGAATGCACTCGGCATGCTCTTTGCCTTGAGACTTGCCACTGAGCGCCCATCTCGTTGAGGCGATAACAATATGTGCGCCACGATTCCCAGCCGCCGACTGAATTTCCTTTTAGATTTCTGAGGCACAGTGAGGCGTTTCTATAATTTTTGCAGCAACATTTTTTTGTGTCTTGTGAGTAATGCTGTTTTTTTTTTTCTCTTGTCAGTAATCTGCCCAGACACGAAAGCGATACTTTATGGAACGTACTTATGTATCTGGGTCCAAAGACCCCTAGGAACGAATATTAAATATTTGGTATTTTCAAAATTTCCATATCAATAGAGTTTATATATGTATGTATATGTATTTTAAAACGTTTTGCAGAATTTGATTCCAATTACAAGCCACTTGGAAGCTTATTAGCTTCAGGACTATTATTTTTTATTGCTTTAAAGGGTTTAAAATATCGGAAGTAACTTGTTGCCGAATTTGTCATTGTATTGTAAAATATATATGCGAAATCGGTGATACCTTTGTACCCGCACAATGAAAAGATTTTGATATTTCAGCATGGACACAAAGACATTTCGAATATCGAATTTTTAAATGGAAGAAAATTTAATTTTGCATGTTTACACAACATTTTTCGTAGGTTAATGGCATAATGGAGACGAAAGCGTTAAAAATTGTGGCTATATATACAAATAATAATAATATTGATTTATAATTTTTTAACAAGAAAAATATAATTTTTTAATAAGATAAATGTTTTTTAAAATAGGTTTCTAGCTAAAGGCTTATTACATATTAAGTTCTTACTTCATGAAAGAAAACAACTAGATTTAATCAGAGACGTTTATATATTGTTCCCTTATATGTAATAAAAAGTACAAGAATCTTGAAATTTGCTTTACCTTATGACATCGTTTGCCTTAGTGTGCAGCGGGGGTATTTTGAATTTGGGAATCATCGAATCGTTGGGCCGCCGCTGTTGTTGCCGCTGGCTCTAGGCAATTGTTCTTGCCGCATGCGCTGCTGCTGCATTGGCTGGTCCGTGTGCCGTGTGCTGGGTCCCGTGTCCCGTGACCGTGTCTGTTTCTGTGTCTAGCTTTGGGTCTCGGCGGCGATAAGAGTCAGCGCGCCAGTTAATAGCAACAAATAAATGCAACTAAATGCTCGGCATAGCCGAGGCCCGTTGCTGCCCCATGGCCATATGAAGATATCCAAAACGACGACACAATGCCGCAGTGGCCGTTGGCATATCGTCGCCACTTGGACTAACTTGGGCCGCCCCTCGCAAGGCTCAAGATGGTCTTTGTTGTTGTTGTCGCCGGGTTTGTTCCAACATATATTTTTTGTAGCTGCGCCGCGGACAACTTGCGTCCATTGTCATTGTTTCAGTAGAGGCTCGACTTGGATTTGTATCTGGTTCTTGGTCTGGGTTCATCCATTTTCATGGCTCTAGCAATGCATTGTCTTGGCTCAAATGGAACTGTTACATCTGCATCTGTTTTTACGGATTAGCCCAAATTTGGTAGCAGACGCGTGATATAATTCATATTTCAATCGCAGCGAACATCTTTATTTGAATATCTAAAATTTTGTTTAATAGAGTTTATTGGCTGTAGCTTGGCATTTTGTATGGATACGATATAGAAGGAATTGCCATGTCTTTGGGAGGAATTTTTTATATAAGATCGCCTCGATCACAATAGATTTTGGCACTGCGATATAGATCAGTGTTTAACCATAAGATACAATAAAAATAACTTAAATATAAATCAAAGTCAGCAATGTGTAATGCAAAATTTAATATTCGATTTTTTTTCTCTAATGAATTTTAAGTCTGTTTGCATATTTCCAACTTAGTATCCCACAAGCAACACGCTATCCATTCATCAAATATCTCTCAACACATTTCAAGCGCCGTCGCTAATTGCTAGTCCAGTTGGACCCACCGTTTTATAGTCGCAGTCACCGAATCCAAGTCCGAATCTTATCTGTGCATCTCACAGCAACGCCAAGTTGTCGCCAAGTGCCTGGTTGCAGTTTACGGTTGCATGCGAGAAGGTGTTCAACTTAAAATTTAATAAGCGCAAACAACTTCATAAATTTAGTCACCAGGCTGGTTTCCACCAGGGGAGGGTAACCAGCAGTAACACCAACTTCTCCAACCCAGAGATCTGTCTGGTAATTGCAACCGCCGTCGGCCTCACCGACACCTGACACCCAGCCGACCACAACGTCTAGGCGACGGTCGTCGGCGATATCGCGCTTCACGAAGATACATTTAATATTTAGCCATTAAATGCATTTATAATGGCCTTATCGTGCCGAGTTCAACTTTATCACCCAATTTAGCGTGGCGTCAAATTTTTATAATACACGCCTTGGGTAAAAACCTCTCCAACTCCTCTGCATGAAAGGCATTTGTATTTGGGCTTGGATGTCAAAAGTGTAAACACGTCAGGACCAACATAATCATAGATATATTTCAAAATATTTCAACATTACAAAATTAAAGATGCAGGTTATGGTTGGAGTGAAAACAATATCAATGATAATAATTTTGCTTCCACAAATGGTTTAGATCTTAAATTGTTCGCAAATCTCCAGTTCCATTTTATTTTTTTTATTTTTATTTTTTTTATTATTATATACTTAAATCATGGAACTCGATTCGCCAAAGATTACAATTGATGAATGCAATCTGCATGAGGTTTAGTTATTACATGAAGTATCTTAGTCAATAAAATCACTCATGAGCTGAGCAGGAAAATTGTTTATGTTTCCTATGTCTCAACGGTAACTCTACTATTTTGGAGCTCTATACCATATGGCTGTCTTACATAAAACCTGACTTTTTAAATAAATAGAATTGAGAGACTCATTGCTATATGCAGATGATTTATAATACAACAACTGCTATATGGAAATAATGTAATTGAAAAATCGATAATCAGTTTATAAGTTTGAGGCAAACAACTTTACGAAGACTAAACTAAACATTTTTAAAGAACGAATTTCTGAATAGTCGCACCATTGCAGTCACGTTCCTTAGGTATGTAGATTCCTTTTGGTTCTATTGCGCTTGTATTTGAAAGACTTGCAAGCAATAATTAAAAGAGCAAACACAAATAAGCTTTCTGATTGCATTAAAATTCCAGGCAAAGTCTGGTCAACAAAATCAGCACAATGAATTCTCTCACGATCATTATCGTAGAGCTCCTAACTGGAGCGTTCTGCTGGGCGGCTAAAATGAATAAGATAATAAGATGAGGCCTGTTGTGGACATGACTGGACTAAAACAGGAGGTGCCGATGGTGTCGATGGACAGAGTCACAAGTCCAAAAGCCACCACAGAAACAGAGTAAATGTCACTTGCAACAAATTTGTTTTCCACCGCGAATGGACGGACGATCCTTGCTCGCGGTCTCGGTCTCAATCTCAAGCTCAGTCGCCGCCTCATAGCACCGGGATTGCTCTAGTTAGAAAATTTTTATAACCGAATATCAGTTGGATATCGTCTGGCCTAAGAGGTCCAGCCGCGTGCTTTGGGGTGTTGAAAAATTGCCGGCACCTCTGACATACACACACTGACACGAAGCCATGCCCCTTGCGTCGCCGCCGCTGGTTGCGACAGCCGCCTGAGTGAGGCGTTGCCTGAAGCTTCGCACTTGTGTCACGATTGCCGCGGCAGCAGCCATTGTTGCATCTAAGCCTGAAAGAACAGACCGCTGCCGATGCGATGCTGCGGCCTCGGCTGATCTCATAGAGATTGAGATTGCGCCTTCTGTGGGGCGGCACTTTTGGTTGGCCTGAGCCAGGCCCGAGTCGTCTCGTTTGCGATCATTGCGACATCATCGAAGCGAAGCAAGGCGAATGAACGAATTGATGACCGCTCTAGCTTCAGCAACAGCACCAGCTTCAGCTACAGCTCCAGGCGTTGATCGTGTCGTTGCCGGGGTCGAGTCTTCGAATGCGACTGGTGAGTGAGTGAGCCGCCAGCTGCGTCTATTTAAGGCCGAGATTTGATTGCGAGAGGAGATATGCCAATTATGTAGTCGAGCTTTGGCAGTTCACAGCTTGTCGAACATTGTTCTGGCTATGAGTGTTAAAAGTGAAGAGAATGCCAAAGCGGCGATTGCGGCGGCAATCTCTCCTGACCACGACACGGCCTGCTCGGGCACAAGCTCCAATCGGCCGTGGCCAATCGCCTAGCGAAAGTGTCAATATAATTGGCCAAATTGATGTTGCCTGCTTTCCGCGTCCAAATTAGGTAGAAACGATTTTGCTGGCCTGCGTTTGCATGTCATTCAATTTTCAAGAACATTGCCTTCGGTGACCTGAAGTCTGGCAATGGAAGAGGCGACACCAGTATCTAATGCAGGGGCACATTTCAATCAGATTTCATTTGTGTGCGGAAAAGCGATAAATAAATGGCAAAATCCATTTCATAAGAGAATGAATGCCGACTTAACAGTCAACATCACAGTTGCAGCCACAGCTATCGTCGCAAAAGTTAGCATCAAGTGGCAACAGCAACAGCAGCGTCAGTGGCAGCGGCATTGGCAGTAGCTCTGGCTGTTGATACTGCTGTTGCTATTGCTGCTTCTTCTGGAATCACTTGCAGCTTGCAACAATACAGAAGCCGCTGTCAAAGCCCAAGTCAAAAACAACACCAAGTGGCAGTTTTGAGCTCTCGTCTGCATCGTTTGCATGTCAGTTGGACTTTCACAATGTGACGTATTTATGGATACCAAGTGCCACAATTTCTGCACTTGCGGATTTATCTTAGCCCCACACATCTTAGTCAAACCATATAAATGTGTAGAATCAACAGCCGATCCGTTGCTTTTCCGTTGCCAATAACAAGGCTTAAAAATTCAGTTAGTTATGTGTGCGACCAGAAAAGGTGATGAACACTGGCATCTCCAGGGGGAATATTCGGATTCATTTCCATTTCCCATTCTTGTCGATCTTTTAAACGATTTATACATTTAGGAGAGAGAAAGATAGTCCCACAAAGCAATCTAATTGCTTAGTGAGCTCAACAAAATTTGTAATTCTGTTGAAAATATATTATAATCACTGTAAATATACTTCAGAGAACTTTTTTAATACCTAGAAAAAATAATCAATTATTTAAAAATACAAGATATAGCCATTCGCTCCGGCAAAGGTGAATGGAATACTGTCAAGAAGCTCGCCTATTGTCAAGTGGATCACTGAACTCGTAAAAAAAACTGACTAGATCTGAACTGTGTGTCAACCTAAGATTTCATCCAACAACCGTTCAGGAAAATCTTTCTACCTGAATCTACATGAACGTCATATCATATCGTAGTGATGAAATTTGTATGCGATGAGATTTGTATTGATAATTTCTTGCACATCTTGTTTAATCAAAAGTATAATTGGTATACAAATAATTATATTAATAGATGTATTCCAGCTATGTCCCGGGCCTTAAGCGAGCACTGACAAATATATATGCTATACAGACATAAGCTTTCACGCTTACGAAGCCGCGGGTCAAGGCCATTTACCATGTAACAATATTTATTTAACTAACTTTCATCTTCATAATATTATATGTGCGCCGTCAAGATTAAAATTATTGTCCATCTTAAAAAATTAACGATTTAATCAATTAAGTATGAACACCACAAGGTATTGCTGTAAATACCTTACTTGATACCTTACCGCTGATAATTCCTTGGAAATCGGCATCATTTTGTGTGCCTTCCCAATGCAACTCATTTTTGTTGCATAATAAAAGTTTTATTAGTCGACTCTCCTGCTATGTTGAGCATAAGAAGAAGGCGGTCATCGATATTGTGAATTATTGATGTAAGGAAAAGCAAACTTTTGATACAGCTGGACGTTGGATTAAAATTCCGCGGCTTTATTTTTATTTTGATAGCAGTAAATTAATTTTGATTTATTTTCAGGAAAAGGCAAAATGCTGATACTGAGTCATGGACTAAAAATCATTGTGAAAGTGAGAAAAAATAATTGCTGACCAAAGACTGATGCACTTTGTGTGGCATTCAATGGCCGATTGGTGATTGCCATTGAGACTAGAAATTGAATTACGGTCAATTGTGAGTTTTCTCTACACATTTGTAAGTCAAGGCATTCACCTGTCTGATTCTTTCCTACTTTAGGCTTGGCCAGCTGACTAAAATAGCCCATATAGAGTTCAACGAAATGACCGAATCGGGTTTTAATACTTTTTATATCTTTTTGCTTAAACATTGTAAAAGCTGATGGAAAAATGCTTTTCAAAAAAACTTACTTAATTTGAACATTTTGAATTTTAAATCAAAATTTTATTTGTTAATTAACAAATTGGAATGCGAAACAAGTCAAGCTGGTCGCTCTGCTCATCCTTATTCTGGGAGGAGAAATAATGTAAAAAGTTTCTTATAATAATTTTAATTAAAATTATCGCAAATTCCAAGTGATTGGTGGTTCAAAGATATCTTAGTAATAGTACCGGCAATTGATGTTTCCGTCGTCGTGAAATGATGTGTTTTATGTTTGGAAAACACACTGATTCTATATTTTCTTTAAAATTAGAAATATAAACTGATAATTTAATATAAAAAATTAAAAATAGCAACTTTATTATTATTTTCGCTTATTTTCTTTCACAAGAACATTTGATCAGAAGGATTTTTACTTTGTCGCACATGAGTTCTTTTGAATGTAACATTTTATTTTATTGTGTATATTATTACCTTCGCAAGGGTATTTCTCATTTAACACACCCAAGGCATCATAAAATTCTAGTTTAGTTGCTGGCTTGCATGGTTTCTGCAAATTTGTAGCAAAATTTCCATTTGTTTTCTGTTTATTGCTCCCTTCGAATGAGGACAGCTCGAGTCCGAGTTGCAGTCCCTAGCGTATATTATTTCGGCATAAATCAAAACTTTCACTTAGCACGCTCATTTGTTTCAATAACTGCAACACCTCCGTCTTTAATCCCACTGGTCGCACTCACTGCTCACCCATATGCCCGCTGTCCATGTCCTTTGCTCGGACCATGTGTGCACTCAAAATGTGATAAAAATCTATTACAAGCTCATATCATATTTTATTTGCTTTTCTTTCCGCTTTTTGCGCACTTGGCTTGGCCATCCCATCCATTCGCCGGACCCGGGTACTTTGCGTGAAATTATGAAAAAGCTTTTTTATGGCCCCGTCCACTTTTTACGATGATGATGAGCATCAACAGTACCTTCCATGTTGACGATGGCCAGCCAGCCAGCCAGTCCCTATTCCGATGTCCTGATAACTTGCTCGCATGCTCGATAGTGCTTGGCTCATCCTTGCGTGCTCGTCCTTCGAGCCAAAAGTGACATATTAAATTTAATGGAAATTGATGAGCGGTTATTATGATATGAGATAGCCGGTGCCCAAGCTACGTTCTTTGTCCGGCCTCGCTTTGGTTTTCCTTGTCCTTCTGTTGGGGTTGGGTTCTGGGCTGGGTCAGAGTAATTCCTTGTGTGCTGCTCGGTTTTAGTATCTTTTTTATCATAAAAGTAATTTCTGCTGATGCTCGCACTAAATTCATTGATTCAATTTCCTGCCCCAGCTTTGCTGCGAAGCCAACCAACGATACGACTTCAATAAATATGGATATAATATTTCAATATTTGTGTAGCTTTGTTGAACGTAAATCACGATTTTTCCAAACACAAAGATTCAGATATTTGTGAAGCTTTTCTCTTATTGTTGAGCAGCTCTTAGTGAATGGAGAGAGACGACAAAACTTTTTAGATTATTGATTAAAATTAAGGGGTTTAGGTTGAGGATTTCCCTTATGTTGATATATGTATATTGCAAGTCCTTGTGGCAGCGGTTTAAGTTACGAAAGTAATGTCCCAAACTAACGCGAGCACCGGCCATGCTCAGCACTCTATCGAAAGTCTGCCGAGTGCAAAATTAAAGCAAGTTATTCGTACGCATCCTTTTTAACGTGTTTTATATATCATATTGATGACTGGCTACTTCCATCTTACATCAGCGGTGTCCTAAATTAGATTTCTTGTTTCTCGATCTGGGCTTCTATTGCATTGTTATCTATTTTAAAGTGTATTCGAATATTAAACAGCTTCAGGCCGTGGTCTTCTACAAATGCATTGTTAGCTGATAAGTTTTAGTTAGTTTTTAAATCAAACACTCCCGCAAGACAGCTCGCTTGTAGATGGGACGAAGGTTACTTTACATTTGGGATAATCAACAGGAGCTAAGCAGGGGTGCAGCCCGATGTATGTAAGACTATGAATGGCGATTCAAAAAAAACTTTAGGAAATTTTTGCAAGATTGAAAGCAAATATATTTTATTGGCACATCCACTCCTAAGAACGATTATGACTGAGGTTTCAATTACAAGAAATCCCTGAATCCCTTAAAAGTCTAGAGCCATAATAAGTTTAAGCAAACAGTGTTTTATACGTCTATGCATTTTTTATATGTGCAATTTAATTTTATGATGATTTGCCTTCTCCGTTGGTTCTCCGTATTCCAATCCCTGACAATCATCCAATCTTCCACCCAATGCAACTGCCAATACTCGTACCCCAAGCCATAAATACTCGCGGGCACTGGCAGTTGTCATAAAACCAAGGATGATTCATATGTGGGTCTCCAACCGTTTAACGACTCTTTAATAATTCTCTAATTGCAAAACACACAAAAAAAAAAAAAACAGCAGAATACTGCGAATTGTAGCAGGAAAAGGGAAGTCGAAGCTACCAAGCAGGCCTCCTCACATTTAATCACCGGCGAGTGCCTTTTAATTGGGTGGCGCCCAACGCCATAAAGACGCTCGATGGACCGGCCCTGCGGCGGGAGCCACGTTTACTTGCAGCGCATGGTTATTCATATTTTTGGTGCATAACTTGAAGCGACACTAACGAAACGTCGCTTCATGACACAACACAGCACAACAAGGCGCTGCACACAGGAATTCCATGTGAGGTTCCAGTTTAGGTTATAAAAATGCAACCTCACTCCCTTGCTGCACTGTGGGATATAAATAAGTTTTAGCGATTAAATTTATAAAGTCAATACAAGTCAGGCATACAAGCCTAAAAAATATGTATAATGCACTTTTCAAGTTATGTAAACCGATGTATATAACTTAGACTTCTTCCTACATTGGGAAGTATTCTCATCGAAGTGTATTCTTAAATAGCTAAGCCAGCGAGCGGCGCTCCCTATTTTTTTTTGGTATTCTTGTCAAATATAAAAACTTTTTTTTTTTTTTTTTTATTAAGATAAGGCATACGGGGAAACAGGAGACCCATAAATATAAAAACTAAGAACTTAATATATTTTATTTTGTCGATGGATTTGAAAAAAAAGTCTAATGGGGAATTTATCCTTTTTCTTCCCACTTACTTGCTTGGGTCATAATTCGTGTTTTATTTAATGAAAAGGCATTTGAATTATTGCAATAGAAAATATATAAAATTCTCCAAGTTTATTTATTTATTTATTTATACTAAGTTCGGTGACAATTCTCCAAGTTGTTCTCCAAAATTCTTCTAAAACATTTTAAATTGATCGTCTTGTAATATGGATCTAAGAAGGAAACAGAGCATAATTACTTAGACAATTTGGTTACTTTACTTCAACACGTTTTTACTTCAAATAATTAAAGCAAGATTCGTTTAAATGTATGATAAATTGTGCCGTATCTAATGGGGAAAAATGTATAAGACAGTGAATTGAATTAATCGTGGAGTCCTTGCCGAACAATTTTACCACTGTAAGAATCGCCTCTTTCGTTGACTGTTCAGAATTCTTTACCATGAACAGAGCCAAGGACAATGCCAAGCAGAATTTACATCATAATTTTATGGGCACTTGCACTGTGAGTTTTTCCTGCCTTTCCTCACCTTTGTTCAGCTGTGTCTGGCGTATCATTTTGCGCTTTGCGCTGTAATAACTTTCCACTTCGTCGCCAAATTTCATTACCCATCCATTGTTGACATATCGGATTACGCACTAATTATCCTTCTAATTAACCCTTCTTCTGTCTGCTTATGTCTGCCTACTGCTTTTTCTTGCCTTTTTCGCTTTGCCGGGCTTATTTCCACTGGCCTAGGAGACTCGCAGTCGCCCTCGGGCTGCGACTTCGTAGCCGTGTCGACTTTTACTCAAGCATGACCCACTCCTAACCCTTCTCCATTTGCCTTTTGGCCCTGGTCTTGGCTTTCCACGTTTTTAAGCCTGTTAGACAAACTCTCATAATTAGCTTGTAACTCTTTACTGGGGAGCTACCCAGACGTCCGGTAAGGGAAAAGGGCCAGCATATCAATGGCATTAAAAATTTTTCTTGTTACACCGACTTTTAGTCTAAAATGGGTCGCCTGTTCTTTCGACCTCGGAGGTGAAATGATTTCTTTAGTTTAAATGCAACATCTATACAAAAAATGTTAAACGAATAAAAAAGCTTAGAATTCAATATTATTAAAAAAAGGTTTATAAATAACAGAAATTGTTTAAAATTGTATTTAATTTAATTGCCTTTTTTTATACAGAATTTTCTAATTTCTAGAGCTACAAAATAGATCATAAAACTACTTATTTTTATAACATTTTATTTCTTAAATTATATGTTATTTTTAAAGGCTGTTATTTCAGGATATATTACATCTTATTCAACACGTTGTGATCAATTAAGCTCTTCTGATATTGGCAATATGTATTTCATTTATGTAGCCAATTGTTTCAATTGTGAAATCATCATCATTAGGAGGATTCATCATCACTGCATAGTGCAAATATAACAAATATATAGATTGTTCGTCGAATATTAAAGAATACTTTAGAAATATCAGACTTTAATCATTTCAATCATTTATTGGATGTTCTTTCACGATTTTTATTTAGGTAGCTTAGTTTATCTAATTATTTAATTTATATTGCTCTAAACCAATTAGTTTTTGAAAATAACCAGAGGAACGATTATTTAGCTTAAGTTTCGGCATTTTGACTTGGTCACTCTGAGCCCAACGTAACTGTAATTTGTTGCATATTGCTGAAAAGTAAAATTTTATCACACACCTTAGTTTGAAGGACCCTTTTAAGAACATGGTTACATCCAAACATCTAGTTGATGGATTAAAAGCAGCACTTATATATTGATTGTTATATTAATGCCTCAATATCAAAATGTACATATCGATAGCCACAACTAGCTGTTTTAACCATTTATGTGCCTGCCACGTTCCATGTTTTGTTTATGCCTCCAAATGGAAATGTTACTAAATTATCCTTAGAAGAGTGAGATGTAGTGAGTCGGACACAATTAGACGAGCGGCAAGTAGTTGAGTCCAGGCCATTCAAATTGGCCTTTGTGATGTTTATCATTAAATTCATGTTTGGCCAGGCATGCATGTGCACAACATGTCTGTCTTCTGACCAATCTGTCCAAAGGCATATGTAAGGACACTGGCCTGTCCGCTACACCTAATGGCCCCTCTCTACCTTGACTGGTATTCAAATTTCAATTGCTATTCGTATTTATTGCACAGAGAGCTGTCACATCTGTCTAATAGTTATTGCTAGCAAATAATATTTCAGCCTTCTTGTTTGTCAGTCCTTTTGTCCTGTCTGAATATTTACTGTGTACCCACACACACACACACACTCGCACACGCAGGTACATAGGTCTGAGACATATTATTATTGTGTGGTTCGCACAAAGGCCACAATCAAGCAATCAGTAGCAACAGCTCCAACAATTGCAATTATTGCCAACAATTGAGAAACTTAAATAAATTTGTATTTATGAGATCCTCTGACGATGATATCCAGATTGACAGATGCAGATAAAAATAAAGATAAATACAACACACAAAAGAAAAATGCAGGAATAAATCAAATTTCAAACATTTTTCATACAAGTTAAGAGGCTTGGAGCAGTTTAAAAGTTATTGGCTGTGCTGTCTAGCTCATTATAACAAGCTGTTCCATTAATTGAAACCTGGTAGTTGAGTTGTGACGGATACCATGGGGAGACTAGTCAGTTAGTTCGTGGACAGAGAAGATTGAACTTGAAAATATTTAATAAAATTGGAAATTGCTAAGAAATATTATTAATATAAAAATATGAATTACATGAAACTCTTATAAATAATAACAGAGAAATGCTTTTTATTTAAATAGTAATAACTTTACGATAGAATGTTAAGCTTTTCGAGTATTAAATTAAACTAATCATTATTTACTTTATTATTTATTATTATTAAATAAATTAATGGATTTAATGCTCTCTACCAGACAATTATATTTTAATATCCCTCTTAGAACTTTGAAAATGTCTATTTTAATGTATTTACCATGTTATCGATTGATGTTACGACTATCAAACAGGAAATTACTTGTATTTATGTGTTTACAATGAAATAGAATATTTAGAATACCTCTTTCTCACTTGATTTTGATCAGGAATAAAACTTTAATACAAGGTTATTACAACATTTTATATAATTTGCACGTCGATTATATAATATATTTTTTCTTGTCAAGTTGCTTTTTATAAATTTCCCTTGAACTCAAGCGTTACGACCTGAATTATGTATTATGCGATGGTGTTCTTTGATCGGTAGTGACTTTCTGCATGGGATTTACAAGCATTCGTATACCTCATTTAGCGCTTGTGATCCTAGAATGAATAATAATTCTGATCTAATTTATAAAACTGGACTTTTTCTCTGCAGACTTATCAACGTAGACTTTAAACAGTCAATCACGGTGTCTGTTGCATTTTGTCGCTATCTATTATCATAGTCTTTTGAGTTCTTTATATAAAACGATCATCATCATAGAATCAAGTATTAAGTCTAGCAAAACGTTTACTAAGTAAGTATTGATTTATGCGATTAAGGCGTAATCTTTATTAGAATAGCAATGCATTCAATACTAAAATACAACTAATTTCTTGGCGGCTCGGACTAGATCATCAAATATGAAGTATAAAGTGGACGTGTGTAAAATTTGTCTCAAATAACGCAAACTCTTCAATCAACCCAATCATGTGTTTGTTTACAATACGCATGTATGTATGTGTACCAAGCTGCACTAACTAATGTGTGTTGATCTGCTGCATGTGTTCAAGTGCAAATATTTGTGCTCACTAAACTTCAAGAAGCCAAGATGTTTGATGCTGATGCAGCGACAATGAACAAAATATCCTTATGAACAGCTTAGCCAAATACACAGACATTTATATGTGCGTGTGTAAAGATATGCATCTGTCACAGTATATGCAAATGCATACAAATATAAGGACGTAAACATACTCCATGTCCTTCGCCTAGGTCTGACAGCCTTCACACATGCATAAATGTATGTGAATGTGTGCGTGTGAGTATCTGCAAGTATATTGACCGTTGTTTGCAGTTGCCGTTGATTAAACAGACATAAAGCCAACTTATAGGAGAGCGCGTCCTAACAAACAACATGAAACATTCGTTGAGTAAATTGACACAACATTTGACATTGGCTATGTGAGCGAGCGTGTGTGTTTCTGTGTGTGGTTGTGTGCTTAAGTGCCACAACCACGCCCTCCAAACCGCCTTCTCAATGATGTATGCAATTCATACGGTCGAAGAAATTGATATGCTGAAATCAAAGACGTTGATTTCCGTTGGGCTTTGTTGCCTCGCACTCTGTTTAGTGTCAACCCATTCAACCCGTTCGGACTGGAAGTCTGAGGTCCAATTGCTTGCCAACAGTTGACCTTTCATATTAACATTAACCACTGTTCGTACAATACGAATAGTATATCCATATCCACATTCACATCCACATTCACATCCATGTCCACATCCATGTCCACATCCAGATCCATATCCATTGTCCAAATGTCCGATGTGTTGCATGCGTTGCCCCTGGCATTGCCATCGTCGTCATCATATTCAATTACAGGGCTTTAAGCGTGCGACTTTCTCCTGAAATTAATGTGCACTCTGCTCTGATTTACATTAAATGTCGCTGCTGAGGATGATGAGGCCGCACCCAGCTGTAAGTATGTCTCTATATGATATGTTAATTCACAATAACAACGGCAAACATTATCAACAACTACTTACTGCACGCTACAGTATAACTAAATACACAGAGAGAAATAAGCTCAATTAAAACAAAAATTTTTTATACTTGTTTTTAGAACAAAGCCAGCAAATACTTCCCACTATGATACGGATAAGACGGACGAGCAGAGAGGTAAAACAGCCCCGTATATCTGCGATAAACTTTTTGCATGGAAAAGAATTTAAATTTTTTTTTTTTACAGAAACAAAAATGTATATATACATGTGCTAAAGAGAAGACTGATTTATTATGTATTTATAAAGTATTAACAAACGATTTTTAAGAACTTCTAGGATTTAAATTGTAAATAATATTTAGTTAGCATTGGCAAAATAAAAATTTCTCTTCAACTATTTCTTTCTTTTAAATAGTTGGTGTATAATTTTTGTGTGTGCATTGATTTTAAATACAAATTCATATCTTCGACCAACGTTTTTTCTCTATGTAGAAGCAACAACAATGGGGCCAAGGGGCAACAATTGTATTGCATTCGTATCCGCAGCGTAAGGTCTACACAACCGTTGCAATGCATTGTTGATACTGCAGCTTATTGTAAATATATCTGACAGCTGACCAATCCAGGGGCGGAGGCCAGCAGGGGCCAACGTCTACCTTCACCGGATGCCCCTGAAATCGATCACCCTGGTGAGAAATTACCAAAGCTCATTGTCGCCAGTTGTGTATAATTATTGTAAATTTCATAAGCCTGGGGCTTCGCTTTTGACTTCAGCTTCAGTACTTTGAACTGCCAACATTTTCAGACATTTCAATATCATAATTTATATAAATAATCGTTGCATTTTACTTGCCGCTTTAACATTTTACTTGTCCCCTCTTTGTCTTTTGCGGTCAATTGACCTAAACGTTGCTTAACTCACGAAGCCACAATTTGTCAAAATTCCCAGCGTTTCGGTTAACAGAATGCGGTTTTCAAAAAGGAGGGTTTGACACCCTTTGGCTGTCTGATATCTGATATGGTTGATGACATGCAAAAACACAAACAAATTCCTTTAGTGGTAACAAAAGGTAACAAAAGGAAGTGTGAATTTCCCTTCTGTGTTGCATTAGGTATGTATATATGTATTTGGATCCACTAGGGCGAGCTTTTATTCTTCTGATTTATGATATGATTAATTACAAATGGATATTGGTGGTTATAATTGCTTATATATATGTTTCCCTCAAATATTATTATTATTATTAATTAAAGTAGACTAAGATTTAGAAAGAAAATACTTAGCCTACTAAAGGGGGGGAGGGCCATGACAACTAATGTCTTCGGCTATGTTTTGCTCAAATAAAAAAATTATAAAACTCCAGAATCAATTTTTATTTAAAAAATAATTTAAATTTAATCGTGTTTATAATACACACAACCCAAAAATTAAAAATAATCTTTTAAATATTAGTTTTTTACTAAACAGAATCAAAATTTGCCAAATATCCCACATGTCGAGCGTTATTCAATACTTATTCGTTTTTTACTTTGCCTTCGACTGGGAATTCCCACCTCAAAAACCAAGAATATTACAAAGATGATCCGAGCGACACTTCTTGAGCATAAACTGTATAATTCCAATGGCTTTTATATTATAATTTGCCATGACGCGATGAAAAATAAATATTAAACAAATAAAGAAAAATGAATGTTGAAAATAACAGAAACAAACAGAAACAGAAGCCAAGGGCAGCAGCAGTGACAGTTTTCCAATTGACGTGTCCTCGAAATCAACCACAGAATTTAGGCTGCCCCCGCACTCCTCCCGCAACCTTACACTGATTACTCTAAAGAGTGTACAGTAGTCTGATGCAAAACACGGATAAGATCAACGAGCTGAACAATTCGCTTTTGACATTTATGATGAAATTTCTGAGCTCAGCTGTCATGTATAGCTGTCATATTGAATAATTTTGGCAGCTTCATGGGAAAAGCGTTGGTAGAGTAGACAAGGGGGCCGTTCAGGCGGAGGAGGTGGCACTTGCTATGCATAATTTATGGCGGCATTATGACAACCTCAGCAACCTTAAACAACAAAAACAAAGTGAACTCATTCTAATTAAGTGGCCCAACTCCAAGCCAAGCCAGCTGAGTACTGACCGCCAAGGGCTACGTGATCCAAGAGCTGCAAAATTAAAATGCGCACACGTATTTAAAATGCCAAGCATGCGCTAAATTTAATAATTTTGCTTTGGCCAGTCAACACCATCACCGTCGTGCACATCGCCGGCATTCCGCTGTCATTGTCGACAGAACTACAGACAGATTTACCGAATCGAGCGACCTGGCCGGCCTTTGGGCAGACGCAGACTTTATGATTTTATTATTCCCATTTTTAATGACAATGATGATGACCAATAAAGATATTAAAACAGCGCATGAAATGTGCCCCCGAAATGGTTTCATAAATGGCACTCCAATAATCGGCATGGGGAGAGGGCGGTGGGCATGAAGAGGGCACGGGTCTGCCTGAGCATGAGCTAAGTCTTTGGGGTTTTCCCTGCATATGCTACGCATACAAATGTCAGGTTTTTATGTGTTCCAAATGAATATGTAAGAGCATTCACATTCGAATTCATCATTGCTATCATTTCTTACACTGGAAAAAAATATACATTTAAAAGTTTAAGGACGCAAGCATTTACCTGTTTTTATAATATATTTTTTATGCTTTTCTTTTTTTTTTTTTTTAAACCATTGAATGCGTGTATTTAAAATCTACCCATAGGGGTAATAGTTAAGTTTACATCATAGACATTAACGGAAGTATATTTCATATATTGTAATTCTGGGGTTACTCCCATTAGAAGTCTAATGGATGTCTTCTTTTAAGTCTTCTTAACGAAGTACTATTATCTAACAGGTATAGTGCCACATTGTTTGAATGGTTGTAAAGTCTCTCTATATATTTGGAGCTCATACTGGCTATCACATCGTTAACCCATGGCACCCAAGATACGAGTGGATCTCCTTGTTGGTGCAAAATAAATGTGCATTGCCAATCATTCGTAAAGCCTTGTTTTGAACGCGCTGAATAATTTCTCGATTGCTCGGACTAGCAGTCCCCCATAAATGAATGCCATATGTCCACGTGGTTACAAAAGCTCCTCCTTACCCTTAGAAGAAGTGCCCTGGATATTTTCCTTGAAAATTTAGAACCTGGTGAACCCCAGCATAACCTTTGGCACGTTACTCGTAATATCCAGAGACCAGTTAGAAGACCGACTCTGGTTAAAAAGGAAGCGGGAACCTGGTGCCGCTCTGACTCTGAACGAGCTGAAGCCTTTGCTGATCATCTTTCCAAATCTTTTATGCCATTTAAGCACTGTACTGGTGATGAGGAAGCTGAAACTCTCAGAGCTCTAAACTCGCCTTGCAATCTTGGTCAGCCAATTCCACCAGTTTCTGCGGATAAAGTCGAGCAGGAATTTGCCCGCATTAAAGTGGGCAAATCTCCAGGACTTGATACAATTGATGCAATTTCTATTAAGATGCTTTCGCCTTCCTGCACTCTTCTTTTGGTCAATATATTTAACAAATGCCTGGAAATTGGACATTTTCCTCAACCATGGAAAA
>JAWNPV010000498.1:0-18857 GCA_035078785.1 Collessia kirishimana
CACACATATATATCGTTAATGTTTATCGTTACAATTTGAAGCATTGCCCAAAGCATACACTTGAAATTGACCTGAGTTCAATTTGTTATTTTTGGAAGCTGCAAGTTATATCAATTATACATACGGTAAATATATATATATATATAAGGCTGATTGAATTTCTTGTTGTTTAATATAATAATCATTATATTCGTATATGTAAATATATTTATATTTTTTATTACAATTTAATCTACAACATTATGCCGCGTCTTCTTGGGGTTCAATCAATTGTGAGGCACAGATGCAAGTTTTTTTACTTTACTTTTTACTTTTGCTTTCTACGAATTCTGTTTGCTTAGGTAGACAATCAATGACATTTAAGCTGGGTGGACACCTAAAACCAATTACTCAAGTTGGTTGATTTATTTCATTGGAATTTTTGTATTCAATTTGCATTTATTGCTTAATTTTTGTTTACTGAGCGGTCAAATTAGGCTTCCATTGTATTAACAAGCAAGGAAAGCAAGATCAATCCAGTGTTGCAAGCGCGCTTTAGCTTTGCAACACTTTGTCAGCTGGGTACAGTCAAGATACATTGACAAAGGCAGTGCTGAGTCCGATTGATATATCCGTCTTGGGCTGGACAAATCTATTCAAAAGAAGGCCAAATTCGCAAGGCAGCTATGTGATTGAGTTTAAATTAGTAAGGCTGGGTAATATTTCTTAAAAGATTTCTTATTTTCGCTTCTAGGCTATTGCAAACGTTGACATGTCCAAATGTGTTGCTTCTGCAATTTTTATTTAATATTAGAAAGTTTCCAAGGCTTCTGGACTTCAATTGATTTAGGATAAAAGTGATTTAATATGCATTAAAATTTTTTCTATCCCTTTTGCTTTAAGTGGAGTGTAAATCTCTTAAATATATCGATAGGCAAAATAATTTAATGATCTTTAAGAGAAATAAAGTTTATCACGCTGTGAGAATATTAAATCCTAAATAAAAAAATATTTAAATAACATTTAAAATCGTTTGACGAATTAAAAACCCTAATAAGTGAATAAAATGTTGAATTTTGAATAGATTTGTCCAGTTGGTTGTCCTTCCTTGATCTACAGGGGAAATCAAAATTTGAGAGCTCAGCTTTGGGTTCTACGACTATAAACAAGCTGTGCGGACATTCATATATAGCAAGGATTTAACATTTAGACATTGTTTATGGGTAATTTCATATTAATTCTTTGTTTTTTGTTTTTGTTTTTTTCAAGTGTAAATATTCTTAAATCTTTAGTACAAATCGAGGCAATATTTTCTGGTTTTTTGTTTCTTTTACATTATTTATTTATGAATTAGTTTTGTTTCTTCCTTTTCCTTTTCACACACTTTAAATTTATCTAGTAAAGTTAACACACAATGTTTTTTAGTTTTGAAAAGCACTTTTGTTTGATTTCTTTCGGTTTTTTTTGTTTTTTTTGTGGGTTTTTTGTTTTGATTTTTATTTTTAATATTTTTTAGGCCACTTTTTGGTGTTCACAGCTATTTATATAAACATGTGTATAAGTATGTATGTTTGTAAGCATTTTATGTATAAATATTTCGCTCAAAATATTATTTTTTTTTCTCTTTTTTGTTGTTTAACTTTGTTTTCTGTCATAATCCAAGCAATAAACACACATACACGTATATAAATTACACATATATAATATAATTTTATATATAATTAGTAAATATTTGTTAAAAAAAATTGTTTCCTTTATCAGTTTAAATTTAAATGTAATTTAAGGCGCGAGTTACAAAAAAAAAAAAAAAAAACGTTTTTATTTGTTGATTTTTTGTTGCTTAAGGGTTTTGTTTCGTTTGCATTAGGGTTGCGTGTAAATGTTTTTAGTTTTAGTTTTTAGTTTGTTTAATATTAGAATTTAAGAGCACATTTAGTTGGTTGGTTTTTTGCTTTCTTCTTTGTTGAAAAAAGAGAATTAAAAATTAAAGTTTCACAAACTATATAGACTTAGATCTGCATATACAATTTATATATTATATATGGATATGGATATCCATAGTACTTGGTAAGTTCTTGCTTGTTCATTTGAGTTGTCAATCTGGGGGGTTGGGGAGGGGGGGTTAAGGCAACCGATTCTTATAGATTTTTGTATAAATATTTTTTGAATAATTTTAATTGTGATTTTTTGCTTGCTTTTTTCTCTTTCGCTCTTTCGTTTCTCTGTTTTTTCTTTTCTTTTTTTTAGTATTAAATTTAGCTTAGATTTAAAAACAAAAAAGTCATTTATATATATAAGATTTATCACTGATTAAGCCTAGATATTGAAAAAAATATCAAACGTCATCATATCGCATGGTTTTTGCTTTCGTCTTGAAAAAAAAAAAAAAAATTGTTTTGATTGTTTAATCTCTGTCAACTCGTTGGCCCATTTTATTAAGCATTTGAGAGCCAAAAGTTGTTGTTTTCAGTAGCAGAAAAGAAATTCAATAAAATTTATTAATTATAATAGAAACGAAAACGAAATTAAAATTAATAATTACTGATGCGGATGTGACTCTGCCCACTTGTGGTTTGCTACTCTGCAGCATGTTTGTTTCGCACGGAATGTTATCGATATATATGATCAAATATATCGTAAGTATATCGTATGTATTTATAGGTCATAGGGTAGGGTTATGTACAATTATAATTAGACAAAAAAAAACAAAAAAAAGGGGGGGAAATTACACAAATTATACAAAATATACATTTAAATAGAATGACAATTAAATTGATCGTAATGATAGTTAAATTTTAAACATTTTATGAGGTAGTCAAGTCGCAGACTGGGCGCGGGCGCGGGCACCGACTATCGTTGACTATCGATCGGCAAATATGTAACGAGTACGGTTAGCTAGTTATGTATGCATATTCGAGAGCGGGGTAGGATCGGGGGGCCACAGACAGGGGTTAATTGGTATTATATATGGGGGGGAATTGCTATTGGAAGACCTTGGATATTTGCTCGGACGATAGTGGGCCGGCCGTCTCCTAGTCTGCGACTTCTTCGTCTTCTTCTTAATCATCTTAAGCTTTTTTCTCTTCTTCTTGTGTCACTTGCCCATATAAACGAGAGGGAAACACCGACGCGTTTGGAGTCCGTCCCCCAACACTGCAGCTAACACCAGTAATCCACATTGGCCCAGGCAGGATCCTCGAGTTCCTCGTCCAATTGATGTGGCTCTTGTTGCTGCTGATGATGCTGGTGGTGTTGGTGGTGATGGTGGTGGTGGTGATGTTGTTGGTCTGACGACTCCAGCTTTTCTTGTTGTGGTGTCTGCGGGCTGGTCTGATCCAGATCCTGGTCCTGCTCCGGCTCCTGCTCAAAGGCCAGCAACAGCTCGCGATCCCGATCGGCCGCCCGCTCAGCCCGCCCTCACGCCAGGCAACCGCCGTTGGTCATAAAGGCAGCGGCCCCCGTGTCCAGATCAACAAAGTCCGCAGCATCGTCGGTCAGCTGCGACAGCAGATCGTTCGTATAGCAACCGCCCTTCATCAGCAACAGTTGCTCCTCCTCATAGCAGGGTGTCATCACGCCAACGCCCACACCGACGCCCACGCCGACTCCAACGCCGACGCCGCCATGCGGCAGACCAGTGTGGAAGTCCATCAGGTGATTGTTGTTGTTGTTGTGCACCGCCAGGCTGGCCACACTGGCCATGTTGTTGATGCTGCTCGGATGCACGCTGACGGCGTGCTTGATGTCGGGAAAGCCATCGTTGGCCTCGAACAGGAATCGCTCGGCGCTTAGGGCTGTGGTGTAGGGACTCTGCGAGTCCACCAGCTCGTTTTTGACGAACTCAATGTCGTTGGTGGGCGTGGTGGAGGCGGCTATGGTGACGGTGGCCGATGTGCTGCTGCCGCCGCTATGGTTGCTGCTGCTGTTGTGGTTGGAGGTGGGCGTGCTGGCAACGCCAACGGCCAGACCCAGGCCGAGGCCATCGCAGTTGGGCACATAGTCCGAGACAAGGGAGCTGCCATTGTTGTTGTTGCTGTTACTGCTGCTGTTGTCATTGCTGTTGCTGGCGGGATTGAGGGGATTCTGTGGCTGCTGCGGCTGATGTTGCTGGTGGGGTAGACAGAGCACCTCCTGGGTGGGTGAACTGAGGTAGCCGGCATGCTCGAACTCCTGCGGAGTAGGCGAGGGCTTGCAATAGCCATTGGGTAGCTGTTGTTGCTGGGCAGCCGCCGCTGCGGCCACCATGACGGCCGTCTTGGGTCCCAGCTTGAAGGTGGCCATTGATGGTATGCTCATGCGCTGGTTGGCAGTGCCGCCGCTAGGTACCTCGCTGCTCCGGCCAGCTGTGTTGGGTATTGTGCCCATGACGGAACCATCCAGGTCCAGTTCGGAGAGATACTTGAGGGCTGGCGATTGCAGGAGCTTGGAGGGCAGCTGACAGCCCGGACCACGCAGACAGCTGGGTCCATGGGCCTGAAGCATCTCGAGCAGCTTACGACGCTCTGTCTCCAGGGTGCGCACTTGGTTCTTAAGCTCAACGTTCTGGGTGTCCAACACCTCCGACTCCCTGATGAGGTTCTGGGTGCGTTCGCGCTTCTTCATGCGGCATTTGGTGGCAGCTATCTTGTTGCGTTCACGTCGCCGACGTCGCCGATCCTCGTCCTCGGGCGTTAGACCCTTGGGCACGGACTTGGTCTCGCTATCCTCATCGCTGGACTCCTCACAGTCATCGTCACGGCGCGAACACTTGGAATTGGGCTGCTCAGAGCCGGAGCTCGAGTCGCAGGTGGACAGTTTGCGTTTGCTTTGTATGGACAGCTTCAGGCCGGCTTTGATCAGCTGCGAACAGGTCTATCAGCAACAACAAGAGAGAGAGAGAGAGAGAGAGAGAGGGAGAGAAAGAGAGAACGAGATGGCAATGATTAGTCAGCGTCCTTCAAAGTTGCCAGCAGGCGGCAGCCGCTTCAGCTAAAGTTGCTTGTCACCAATAGCCAAATTGGTGGCCAAGTTGACATCCAAAGACGGCAGTCGGCTTGCATAAGACCCCCAAAGCACACACACAGTCACATCCATGGACACAGACACACACACACAGTGGCAAAGACAGACACAGAGATTGGAGCAGCTTGATTCTGACTGACATTTGCAACTTGGACTTATATAGTTCGATCGACTTTTAATGGGGGGTCCGGTGTGACCCAGTCAGGTCCCTCCAGGGTTCGCACATATTTTTTTCGCCGAGTGTAGTCTACACTTGAACAAACATCGCTTTGCCACTTGATGCTCTTAACTAAGAAAGTCAAGTTCTTTGATGATGATTTCTCCACCCAGTTGACACAATTGTCAAGAGGCTTCGGCTTCTCCTGCTCCCCTCCCCAACGCTCCAGAGCTGGTGCGTTAAATCAGGTAGCCATCAGGCGGCTGAGGAATCAGCAGTCACATCAACAATCATCGCCATCAGCCAGGCGCCTTCCCCCCCGACAATTTTTTTGTTTTGTGTGCTTTGGAGGCCGCCTTGTGGCCCGATTTTGTGGTTGCCACAAGGTCCCCCAGGTGTGTCGAGAGCGGGGGCGGCAAGGGGCAGTTGGGCTGTGAGATTATCTTTAGCGGCGCATTTGTTTATTTATTTTTTATGTGATTTACTTTAGCGACCTTTTTTGTTTCTTGGCTTTTGCCTTTGAGCCGAGCACTCGCAATGCGTCGTTCGCCGTTTGCCAGTCTCCTCGAGCTTGAATTTTTGCGAGAAAAAAAAAAAATATTTTAAGTGAAAGATTGAAATCGGTCGGTCGGCCACGCCCTTCAGCTTAAATATTTCGATGTTTTTTGTTGTTTTTGTTTTTGACTCAAAACTATAGACAACAATCGTTGGCTGTCGCGCCATGTCAATTCGAGTTAAGTGAGGCAACCGGCAAAGAAGGCAACTTGCATTGTCGGCGGAGTTCCGACTGACAAGTGCAGTCCAGACTGTCTGGCTGTCTGATCTCGGCGGTGGGTGGGCGGTGGCGGTGGCGGCGGCACCACCAGCTTAACCTGCAATGGCATCAGCGCCTTATAAGGCAGCAACAGCCACAACAGATGGTCAGATGCAGAGAAGTGAACTTTCATTTAAAAACCAACAAAAAAAAGTCTTCAAGTTGACTGCGATTTCAAGAATTGAGAAAATCGAAACCGAAAATCCACGGGCTCCACAGTTGAGTGTTTACATATGACGATGAGTGGCAAAAATCTCCAGCTGCAGTTGCCTTTTGGGTTATTGAAAAATTAACAAAAACACTCAGGCGGAGTCAATCCGATCCGTTGGCCAACTAAAATCGTCTTTAAATTGCCAATTCAATCACACAATCAGCAGTTCGAATAGCTCATTCAAATGTCAAGTCCGTACGGTCCGAGGTCTACAAATCTTTTCAATTCCCATCGTTAATATTATTGTTGCTCGTTGGCTTCATCACTCTTTTGTCTTTTTTTTTATCGTTTCACGACAATTTACTGTACCCTTTTGGCAGAAGGTGTCGTTTAGCTCTATTGTACAGTCAGTCAAGTAGATCACTTGGTCGATAGAGAACTGCTATCGGTTGTCAACTGTAATCGATTGTTGCGGAGGGTTTCGGAGAGTTTTTGGTGTGCGTGACTGTTTAGGATTTACAAACAGATCCTTCGCACTAAAAGGTCCCGTAAGCTTGTTACTAATGATGTTGATCATCGAAGCAGAAGTCTACAAAGCGAGGATCACGACCCTTAAGGTAGAGTTTCCTTCCTTCCAGAAGCTTTGTGCATACAGCTGCACCCTTAAAGATCTCTGCATTTCCTTACATTGCAACTCTGACCCTCAAAAATCAACAAAAATATGTTGGTTCTCCTATAGAAAAAACTAAACCATCAGAAGTGGACTCCAACAGAGTCACCTTAACAAATCAGACAGCCTGCAAGGGTATTTAAGCTTCGTTAAATGCAAAATGGTTCATCCTTTTAGTTTTATTTATTATAAAAGATTTTTTGTTTTCTACTTCTTTTTATTTCTTTCCTGTCTGTTTGAGAAATTGTTCAGATGCCACTGTGTCGAGTTGTGTTGCGTAGAGTTGAGTTGAGTTGAGTTGAGTGTGTGTGCATGCAGCAGCCGCAGTGCCACAGTGCCGCACAACGGACACAGCCCATTGAACGCGCCCTTCTTTTCGCTGGTTTTTTTTTGTTTTTGTATTTTTTTTGGGCTTGTGCCTCTTGTTATTCTTTCCAGAGAGCCACACAGAGGCTTTGTTTCATTTAAATTTTAGGCACGCTGCGTTGTTTTATTTATTGACCCAAAAAGCAGAAAAATAAATTTTGTTTAAAGCGAAAAACAAAAATAAGAAAAACAACACGCATAATCATAATAATCGCATGCGCCAACGAATTCGGAATTCCATAGCCACATGACCATATGGTCGATCGATCGGTCGGTTGGTCGGTCGGTCGTTTGGTCGAAATAAAGAAATTAAGTTGGAAACTCTGAACCGACTCTAAAGCCATATGGAGATGTAGTTCATATACGTAAGATGGAAGCTTTTCGACTCTTGTTGCACGTTCAAGTGCATTTTTGCATTAATCGAAGAAGCCAGCGGGTTGCCAACAATTTTTTTCCACCTCTTTTTGGCGGAAAATCAATTCTGGTGCAGGCAACAGAAGAGAGAGAGAGAGAACACTTTAGAGATGTTTGAGACATTTAAAGACAAGTTTTTTGGCATTAAAAACACCTAATGGTTGATCAACCCTAACAAAAGGGCTTGAAGCTTATATACCCTTGCAGATATACAGAGGTTTAAAGCAATTTGTAGTTGTTTTTACCTTTGTCTTTGAAGCTGAGAGAACAAGTGAACAAAGCCAGGAGTCAGTAAGTGAGCCAGCAACCCCTTGTCAACCTCCAATCAAGTGCAAATACAATGGAGCTAATGCAAGTCAATGGAACTTCATGGCAATTAAACTTCCTCCAGTGACTTTGATGTTGTCTCTTCACCAAGCAGGACTTTGGTTAGCACCAGCAATTCACACTCCATCAAGCTGCGAATTTTGGCATTTTTCAATGCGAATCTTTAGCTTGAACTTTATCTGTCTCTATCTGTAACTTTATCTGTAGTTGTATCTTGTGTTTGGCCTGCACGCCCAAAGGCCAAAATTCGCCAGAAAAATAAAAAAAATAAAAATTATGAGGCATCTCTCGTGCAAATTTACATCTTTTTTTATATTTTTTTAATATTTTTTATTATTTTTTTTTTGGCTGTTCGTTTCGGCCAAAGGCGGAGGCAGTTTGTTTGTCTTTCCGTTTGGCACATTTGTGTTTTCCTCTTTCTTGCTTGCTTGCTTGTTTGCTGTCTTTCGCTCGTTCGTCTTCGGTTTGTTCAATATTTGCCATTTTTATAATTTTGTTTAACATTTTTTTTTCCACACTTTTACGACGCAGACGTTTTTAAACAAGAAATTTTTTATTTATTTATTTTTCCCCCTTTTTTTCCCAGTTTTTTTGGCAACATTTGTGCAAATGTTGAAGCAAAAAGTGCAATAAAATTGAGAGGAAGAGACACGTTGAAATTTAATTTATTTCTGTTAATTTTTGCTTTTCCTTCGGTTGGATATGCGTGCAGAGGGTGGAGGGAGGTTTGTAATTTATGGGAAATTTATTGGAAAACAAATTGGAAAGCGCCTAATAGCGGGGGGGAAAAAGGTGGGCGGTGGGTTGGAGGTTCGCCGCCTGCCGTGCAATTAAAGCTTGCGCCGGGCCCCAATGCCTATAAATTCGTTTCAAGTAATAATCATAAATCACAAATATTTACACACACACACAGGCACACAGGCACAGGCGCACACTCACATAGATACACACAAACGTATAGCTATGGAGACACCTGCCAATTAGTGCAATGGAAGTAAGTGAGCGCACAGCGCGTAAGAAAGAGAAAGAAGGCAGACGACGTTGACCAGCCTAGGCGACAGTCAGTTGCTCTTTAGAGTGTTGAGCAAGCAAATTAAATGATTTTTGTTGGGATAGAAATGTTTAGGAAATTAAATAAACATATATATAAAAAAAAATTAACCAAATAATATATATTTTAAATGTAAGATAAAGCAGATCAAGTAAAAGAGTTTCCTGCAGTATTAAACTACATATAGAAGAAAGAACTATTTTGTAAGCCAATAAATATACAGATTAGAAAAACCATCAAAGAAAAATCGTATTTATTTCCCTGACAAGTTTTAGGCTGGCTAAAATTATTCTCAGCAAACTTCACCTGAGATCAAGTGTTTTTACTGAATTAACAAGGATGATTTGCTGCACATTTAGGAGCTACAACTCATGTTAACAAATTAATTGCTGGTAAAAATCATTTTTAAATAATTCCATCTGAATCAAGTCATTTTACTGAAGCTACAAAGATGATTTGCTGTAGATGTTGGAGCTACAACTCTTAGAAAACTATACATAGATGGTTTCCTCATAGAAGGATAACAATGATCAAAGACTTTGTGGAATAAACATATAAAAATACAAAAGACGAAAGCTGATGTAGGTTGGAAGAACACAGCCAGCTCTAGTGGGCTGAATAACCAATCAACCAAATGAGATGTAAAGTTAAGGAGACGCTGTAAATTGAGTTCAACAAACTGATATACCCTGCCCTGATGATGAAGGGTATTTAACGAAAATTTGTATCGAACGAATGCGTTGCGGCTTGCACAACGACTTTTAATTACCGCGTGGCAAAATGTCATTCATATGTATTAATCGTTAGGTGTCTGTCTGTCTGTCTGTCGGTCTGCCGGTGTCTCCTGCTGTCTCCGATCACCTGCATCTATATATATATCCACATCCACATCTCCATCTATATTTGTATCTATATCTGTATCTATATCTGTATCTGTATCTACATCCATCTATATATATCCATAGACAGACACCCACTTACCCCCAGGCCCCCAGTCGTTGCCGCAGTGTCAGTTACGGTGCCTCATTAAGGCCAATGTCAGTCAAGTGATTCTTTACACACGTAGACACAACACACATAGACAGACAGACAGTCGAACGGACGAATGGACGGACAGACAGACAGCTGGCAGATGCAACCGCCTGCCGATTGGCATAGATATAACTGCAGATATTTTTTATTCAATTTGAGTTGCCATAAAAAATAAAACAAACAAAAAAAAAATGTGAAATCAATTCTGGTTGCGTTTTGTGTTGTTTTTTATGGTTTTTTTTTGTTTTTTTTTTTTTGCAATTGAAGCGGATTCTATAGCCGCTGCCCACACACAAGTGCGTACAAATGACGTTGACAACATGATAATCATTATTGTCATCATTATCGCCATCAACAGCAACAGCAACAGCAACTGATTCAACTCTGGAGAACAAGCAGCGCGTGGGTAACAGCTCAAGCGTTGCTGCTGCTGCTGCGTGGGCGCCACCATCGCCATCCATATGCACAACGCCATCCACATCCACATCCACAGCTACAGCTACATTGCCAACGGCATCCACAACCATGGTCAATGGCCAAAGAGCAGTCGCCGCCAGACGCCTGCCAAGCAACTCATGAATGAAACACGCAACATCAGCATTGAATCGTCCAGATTGAAAGGGAAATTGAATTGAAATTCTCATTGAAACCACTGATTGAAAGTGTCAATTGCTGTCGCCCTAAGGCAGTCAGCAAAGAAAAGAACAAATGAAAACACCTTTTCACACAATTAATTTAATAAAAATTAAGGATTTTTCAGCGTAAACACAGAGAGAAAAGGTTTCTGTTGACAACTATTATGGAAATGAAATTTTCAATACCTTGTGGTACAGTTTCCATGTTCCATTCCAACTGTTTCTAAAAAGTATTTTGTTCCTTTTGATCATTTGGTCAAGTGATCGCCTCAATCAACTGGGAAACTAATGAAAACACTAAACTTACGTCAAATATGTAAGAAGAACTGATAGGTTATGTGACTCATGACCAAGATTGTCGTCTGACGTCTGAGAAAAGGTGATGAAAGAAGGAAACCACTAACCTAGAGTCACCCGTTGTACTTGGTAAAGTTTTATAAATAATTTTTATATAAATTTCAAAGGGTTATGCAATTGATAAAGTGCACTGGGCGGCTCTGATGTGGAATTGTGTGTCACAGCAAGAGAACATTGAATAGACAGTCATGCCAGCGTGGTGACAGCTTGTGGTGGACGAGGGCAAGGCAGAGAGATGAAAATACATGAGAGTAAGAGAGATGGTTAAGGCTGTTGCTTATACTGGTCAGAGGTAGACGCCACCTGGTGAAATAACCTCATGAAGGTTCCTTAGACAGAAGGTTCCCCCCCTAACATTCATTCACTGCCAACTGCCATCGACTGTGGATTTTCCCTTTCGCTTACCTGCTGAACACTGGGTGTGGTGGCTGCACCCGCTGGTGAATCCAACGGCGATGCCGAGCAACTGGAATGACTGCTGTCCTGTGAGTGCGACTGTAAAGGACAAAGCATGGTTAACAGGATTAGGCATCTGGGTGACCAACTGTGAGGGGGGGGCGGCGATCGACTTACCTGTAGGGGTTGACCGTTGAAGCTACGCACGCTGACCACTGGGGTGGAGGCGGCGCTGCAGTTGGACGAACCGTTCGCATTGAAATTGAAACTGTCGAGGGGATTCGTCATGGCGATCAGCGAGTTGAGAATCTCGGGAGTCTTGGGCGTATGGGCGCCCAGGCTGAAGCCGCTGTTCTCGATGCTCAGCAGGGCTGTAGCCGGTATGTTTGAGTTGAACATGATGATGCTGATGTGTTGGGTGTTTGCGATTCAATTGAAATGGATTCAATTGAACGTTTGAAGATCGAGAAATAAAATCGAAAACTTAAAGGGGGGGAGGCACAGAGTTTTGTTTTGATTTTTATTTGTTACACTTTTGTTTTAATTTTTTTTATTTTTAACATTTATTTTTACGTTTAATTTTTTGTTTTTTTTTTTTTATTTTTAAATTTATAAATTTTAAATTGAAGAATCACAGTTGAAGGCCTACGCGTTGCATTTGTTTGGACTGCTGCTTACAGTTAAATTGTTTGTTGTTTGTTTTGTTTTCTTAATTTTTTTCTTTATTTTTTAATGTTTTTTATATAAATATAAAGTTTTTTTTATCAGTTTGTTGATGTTTTTATTTTTTATTATTTGTTTTTCCTTGGACACACGCACCCACAATGAATGTTTTTGCTGTTGTTGTTATCACAAATAGTTGTTAATAGAGTTTTGACTGCTGGGATATTTGCTTTCTGGCTTCTTGATTGTTGTTGTTGCTGTTGTTTTTGTATAATTTTTGTGCAATTTTCGCTGCCGCTGGGGTCGGTTGAAGCGCTTCCATCGGCGTCGTTTGTTGTTGTGTTTGCGCTGTGACTGCTGCGGTGTTGTTCAACGTTCAACGCCGGCACCGGACGACATCGAACGAGACGACGACGTTGACGGCAACGTAAACTGCAGGCGAGCAGAGACATCCCAAGAAAGAAAGAATGAGAAAGAGAGAGAGAGAGTTACTAAGAGATTGGTGGCATGTGGAGAGCCAAGTCAAGTTGTTTAACAAAAAAACAAAAAAAAAATCACAAAAAAAATAAAACAAAAATTGATAAAAACAAGAAAAAACAATTAAATTATAAAATAAAGTCAAGTAAATTGATTTATGTAAGTTTGAATTGAGCATTGACCGACTGACCGGCTGACAGACTGTTCAACTGACTGACTGACCCACTGAGCATGTCTGTACAGCCCAACGACCATCTGTGATGGATGCCACTCTACATTCAACCCAATGGGTTAAGGATTAATAAGTGTACGGTGGTGTGAGGTGTTTCCTTTTCTATTTTACTTGTGTTCACTTGAGTTTTGTATATTTTGATTAAAATTCAACGCTTTTTACTATCTATCTAAATAAACTAGTCTCCCTAGCACAACCTCTAGCTTCGACAGACGTATGCAGATTTAAATAAGCAGCTTTGTTGCCTTTCCTGGCTTAAATTTGCTTTGCAGTACAGTGCAGAGTATTAAATAGTCTCTGTAAAGTGTGTAAATGTCTCAATTAGACGACACTTAATCGGTTAATTGACTGCAGTCACACTTTTTATCGCCGGCATAGATGAAATTCCTTCGTTTAATAGTTGAAGGTGAAATTCAAATTGAAAACAAGAAAATTTCTGTTTCCATTTGAACGTTTTAAAGCGTTGAAAAAGGCCGAAATGGTTGCCACAACATTAAGGTTAAAGCGTCAGAAATATTTCGCTTTAACTTTTCCACCTTGGACATTTCATTTTGGCTCTTTTGTTGGCTGGCAAATTAGTTTACTTGCTGACTTGTATTTTATTTTACTGCTCCTTCTCTGACGTTCTTTTGAAAGATGGTTTCTCTGCATGGAATTATATACTTGAAGAAACTTAGAAGAGATTATAAACCAGGCACAGCACAGAGTGGCATGATGAAGCCATAATGATGGCAGCAGCACCAGCACCAGCAGCAGCTGATGACCTAGGGAGGCATTAGAACCACATATGGCAAGAGTCTGGAGGGAGATGATGGTGGGGCCTTTTGGAGTTGAGGGAATTGTATAATGGAATTTGCAAATGTTTGCCGCTCTCAACCAAAAATACCAAATTCCAAAGCTCAAATCCCTTGAGATGTGCAATTTTTATATTAGCGTTTTGGGCCATTTATCATGTAGCCTATAGCACTGTGGTATGGTGTGGTGTGTGTGGAAGCCGCCAGCTAGGCAGTCATGTTAAGAAAAACACAAAAAAAAGTTTTTAGTGGCCTCACACACACATTGAAACATTTAGACGGATTGTACAATACAACAAGTCAGTCGTAAAAAAAAAAAAAAACAAAAATAAGCAGAATAAAGAATTATGATTTATGACTTTCGCATGTTTTTTGTACGCCCGACTGACTGGCTACCCGACTACCCGACTACCCGACTGACTGTCCGCCTGGAAGAACGTTGAGGTACAGAAAGTGTTTTTAGCTTTTATTTTGTTCTCTGTTCTCTGTTTCAAAGCGTTTTGTGCCTTTGATGTGTTTTGTGGCTGCAACTTGTTAAAATGAAAATCACTTTTGACATTCGGTCGCTTCGCAAAGCATCAGCGGTTGCGCATTGTGATTTGCGATTTGTGATTTGTGATTTGCTCAACGCATGCGTGGCGGCAACTGTATTTGCTTCATAGAACATTTAAGGTCAGTTTAATGTCAACAACGGACCGCCTCAGACACATTCAATTGCTTGAATCAATCCAAGCTGTTTGGTAAGACGATCTGCACCCAGCAGGGCGCCTCCAAACGTCTAACGTGTTTGGCTATTAAAATTCCTGAGGTTTTTTTGTGTTGGTTTGTTGGCAAGAAATAAAGTTATTTGCGGCTGATTTGTTGAACTGTTGCTCTCAAGTGTGCAATGTTGGACGACAAACGATTGATCAATTGGCCACATCACGTTCCATAATTAATTCTCAACTTACATATTTATAAGTCACGTTAGCTCGACTCAATTCTCTTGATATTTAGCAATTAGATCTTAGCGCCATGGAAATATTTTAAAAGTAAATTGACTTGAATAGATCAAATCCTGTTGGACTGACTGATCGGACTCTATTTATAGTAGGCAAGAAAAGTCTTTTGACAAGCAGAATATGAAATTGTTTACACGTGGATGATGGAAATTCGTTTTCCAAAAAAAAAAAACATCTGTAAGCGACTGTGTCTATATCCATCTATATGATCGGGTCTGCCAACTCATAAGCCAAACAAAAATGAAATAAAAAACTGTAAAAACCTCAATCGCTGTGACTCACATAGAGAAACCACAAAATTTCATTTCATTTATACTTTTTTGTAATATTAAATAAAACTCGTGCATTAAATAATTCCCAGTTGACTATGTTTGTTGTATAATAATTGTTGTCTGTGTTGTTTTATTTTTTTTTATTTATTATTTAAAATATTTACTAATCGCATGTATGTGTGTCATCCCCGTATCGAGGCAGCCCGGCGAACACTCACTCATGTGTGCATTGTGTTTTAACAATTCATTATAAATTTTTTACATTTTTATCATGTTGCAGAAGGGGGGGGGACCCGGCCGTGGGGGCCCTGTACGTGCCTGAGCTGCACTCTAGATTTCACACGAAACGGCGACGAGCAAATGAGCAAAATTAAAAAAAAAACACACAACACAACAGAGAAAACCGCAGAAACAGAAAATAAATTCAAAAACAAATTGTATTTCAAGTGATATTTACTGGACACGGCTGCTTGTGGTGGTGGGCGTGGCGCCTTTTTTGGATTTTTTTTTTGTGTTTGTTTTGTGCAAAAAAAAAAACTTAAAAACAAAACGTTTACACACAATATACGAATGTATAATTAAAAGAAAAGGAAAAAAAATGCTCAAAGCACCAACCAATAAGCAAGGGAATTTATTATAAAAGTCTTGTCTTAACCTTGATTGACAAATTACTAAACGGTCGGTCTGCCTGCGTCTGTCGAAGTGAGGGGTTGTGCTAAGGATGTTTGTTAACCCCTCCACAGACCCTTAGAGAATGTTTACCTGGGCAAATTGCAAATGATTGTGGCTTAAACAAATCTACTGAGCTGTTTATCAATTGCTGTGCCAGGGTTGCTCTTCTTTCGTTGCTTTTTCTTGCTAAAAAGCCATCAAGAAAGCGTTTGTTTAGGGCCACATTCATTGTGTACAAGTCTTTCACTGCCTAAAAGACAAAGTTATCTGATCTAAAAAGTATAATTAGATTTCATATTTCTATCCTACAAATACGCAGAACTCATTTGACTTGGAAAGCAGCTAAATCAAAAAGTAACTTAATGGCCAAGAATACATTGGAGCTCTGTTCATGGCACGCAACGCTCATTCATCAGCGACCAGCGCTTAATAAGTAGTTGCGCCTATAGACGTTAAGTAATTTCCTTCAACCGCCTTCTAAATGGAGTCAAAGCTCCCAGCTCCCCACCCAGCAAACCAACGAATAACGAATGAATTTCCATAAAAGTTTTCCTCAATTTGAATTTTATGGTTTACACCATCCATTCCACTTGGACAAAGTTCCCTAAGTCCCTAACTCCCAGCCCAATCCGCCCCCCGACTCCCCCGTTCATTCGGAACATTTTTCCAAATAAACTTCTTCATGGCATTCTTCGCAGTTTCTCAGTTTTTAACGCTCGAAACGTGCACAGAAATGTTTATAACGCCCGACACGCTTTTGCCATCAGTTGTGGCGTTCACCACCGCCTTCCCCTCCCCCCCTGTAATTTCCACTCACCACGCCTCTGCTTCATACCCTCCTCAATGAGTTTGTTCAGGACACTTTTGGCAATCTTCGTTGGTGGGGCTGGGATGGTTGGCTTCATTGGAAATGTGCGAAATTCTTGACAAAGTTTTCGCTCTGCCCGTTTAATTTTTATAACATTTTTATGTGACGGGGGGAGGGGGATAGGGGAGGAAATGTGCTGGCTGTGCCAACTACCCTGCTGCCCCCCTGGTGTTGGCATCAGCAAACCTTCACCGCCCCGTTGGTTACTTAAGTGAATTATAAATTAATTGAATAGCCACGCGGCGTTTTTTCTTCATCTCGATTTTGTTTCATTATTTTTATTTGGATTATTTGAAGAATTTTACGATTATGGCCCAAGGAAGAGGGGGGAAGAGACGGACAGACAGACAGGGAAAGTTTTATTCATGGCATAAGATAATCTGGTAAGAAGTAAAGAGAAAAGAGCAGCTCTGGTCGCTTAATAAATTCAGCCTGCTTAGCACAACTACTGACTTCGACGGACGCAGCCAACTTTTAAGAAAACCGCCTGCTCCACCTTGTATAAAGAAAAAGGAAGGAAGAGCCAGCAGACAGAGAAACTTTTATTTACTCCATGTAGATGGAAAAGCAAATTTGTTTGCTTAATAAACTCAGCCTGCTTAGCACAACTACTGACTTCGACAGACGCAGCCAGCCTGCTTTACCTTGTTTAAATCTGTTTGCTATTGATCCACCCCCTGTGGTCTCTTCAGTGCAACCCCTGTGTGTGTGTCAGAAGGGAGACTAATCAAAGGCAACAGATAGAATCATTATCTGAGTGCTTAATTAAAGTGTAAAGTTGCGTTTTTTTTTTTTTTTTTTTCTGTTGTCTGCTGTTTTGTGTTTGTAATGAATGAATAATAGGAAAGCTTTGCGGAAGCCCAAACGCCCACAATACAAATGAAGGCGGCAAGTGTTACACACACGCACACACACACGCATAGAGAGATAATAACGGCAAACTAACTTTACCAACGTCGACGGCTGAATCAATGACACTTAATTAGAAAATAGCTGACTTGAGCAGGGCAGAGCAGGGCAGAGCAAAGCAGTGCAGAGTAAAGCAGGGCAGAGCGGCATCAGTCTGTGTGTGCAACGCACCGGGGTAGCTAGAAGGTTGGCTAAAAGACAAAAAGGGGATCGGGAAGAGGGCGAGGGCGAGGCAAGGTTGCTGTACCATTAATGTGGCAATTTGGTATCTATGAGATACACTCACACACACACACACACACATACACATTGTCATTGGCCGTTTGTTTATTTGTTTGTCTTTGCCTTTGCCTTTTGAGAAAGCTTTGTGTCTCCCCCCCTTTAAGTTGGCTGCCTGCCTGGTATTGTTTGGCTTTGCCAATGCTTTTAATTAAAAGAATCCAAAAGCTATATATCGGGCTACAACAACAACAGCAACAACAACAACAACAACAGCAAGAGGAATATGGTTATAGGAAAGTTGTTTTTATGGGCAGCCCTCGCACTACTTTTTGTTGAAATTCATTCTGCCCAAGCGAAGAATAATAGCGGGCAAAAGTTGTTTTTTTTTTCTTCCTCCATTTTATATCGGTTGCCCCTATTGATTGGTTTTTATACTGCTTCCATCCTGCCTCCCACACACACACAGCTCCTTTCAACTCCAGTAACTTTTGCACTTTAGCCATGAAATAAAGTCCACACTGCATGCCAAAGCCATTAAGTATAGTTTGAAAAATTTTTTTTCTACACTTTAAAGCCCCGGAGCCAATAAAGTTTATAGCTGCGATCGTCTAAGGTAGGGTAACTGCTTTCAAGAGAGTCGGCAAGGCAGTTACAGGTGCTTAGCTCAAAGGAATTATCGATATTTATATCGTAAGCGATGATAAGCTTGGTCAATTTGTTTCTTTTCTTAGGTTAAAAGCTTAAAAGTTTCATTTATCTTTATAAAAATTTAAAAAAAGCAAGAAAACGGCCTAAAAATACTTCGTTTAAACCACCTTTGTATCCTCTTATAACTGAACTCAACGAATTTTCTTATTTTCCCAAGTTGAAAGCCTCAAAACTTTTAATTATCTTTGTAAAAATTGTGAAAAAGAATAAAATCTGTGAGGTAAAAGCCTGAAACTTTCAATGATCTTTGAAAAAATTGTAAAACAGCAAGAAAGCAGTTTAAAAATACAGTGAAGCTCCGTTCGCAACACCTTTGAATCCTTCTAAATGTAAAGCTTCAAGCTTTAACGATTTTCTACCCAAGTCTAGTGTTAAACCTTTCATAAGACTCTGAGGTATGGAAGGCGGTGAATTTGGTTGGACTCCCCCGAGTTGCATTTTATATCGCATTGAATGAGTGACAAAGGTCTGCACCTGCATGGGTCTATGAGTCCATAGATAACTGTAGCTGTAACGACAACTACTTTATCAGTGATAAGGCGGGTGGACAGAGGCATTAAATGCATTAGTCATAGGGGATCAGTCAGTTTGCCCCTTGGTTGCATAGCCTGACTGGCTGCCTGGCTGCCTACCGTTGTTGATAAGCTCAAGAAAGCCAAAGAGAGCTTAAGTGGGTGTTTCTACTGGGG
>JAWNPV010000499.1:0-18832 GCA_035078785.1 Collessia kirishimana
TCGCTGGACACTGTGCCCTTCGTTCTCCAGGCATTCAATTATGTCTTCTGACGGGACTCCGTGGTGAATGTTGCGCATAACTAGTCGATAGGGTCAGTCTTCTTCTAGCTGGTGGTGAAATAGCACTTCCTTTTCACGGAAGTGCTTGGCCACTGTTCTATACGCATCCGATGAGTTGCATTGAATAGCACAGTCTCCTGAGTTCAATGCTTTTACCGTATATGAATTGCCGATAAGGGCGTCCAACTGCTTGCAAAACGCAGTGAAGTTTTTTACGTCAGGTACCATGATCCTCGGAACCCTCGAGGAACGGGAGGGGATAGTAGCAGATTGGTTGGCAACTGCTGGTTTAGGGTTTGTACCACTCTTATTCACAGAGCGTTTCAGCGCGGCTTTAGATGTGGAAGGTTCATCATCAGTCGCGGAGTCATTGTCGAGCTCCATGTCGCTGAGGTCTTGAAAACGGTTTGCGGTACTAAGCATGTGCTGGGAAGAAACTGCTTTTTTATAAGCAGGTTTAGGAGAAATAGCTGCGCCTGCTCTTTTCTTGAGTGTCGCATTATTCTGCTTTATAGAGGTTACTTGCCAATCTTCGGGGTTGGTTGTTTTACAGACAAGTGTGGAGTTTAGGCTTGCGCTGGTGGTCGTTGAACCCACGCTGCCACTTAGAGTGCTTGTAAAGGTGTATGGGGTTGTGATGGTTGAGGTTATGGATGTCAACGTAGAAGTTGTACTACAGCTGCCAATCATGTTGTCATGAATGTCGCTTGAACAGCCACCTGGGAATTGGACACCCTGGATATTGCCAGGATCTGAAGATGTAGTTGGTGCTGGTACTTCAGTCTCTGGTGCATTGACAGCATGAATAAGGGCTTCTCCAAGAGGTTTTTTGTACTTCATGCCTTGGCGGCTTCAGATTGCGACTTCTCGGAATCTTTCTTCATGAATTTTAACCGGTGTTGCCAAAATATGTTTCTTATAAACTTAAAAATATTTAATTTCACTTTGCGGCTGCTTGTTAAAGCCGCAGGCAAAATACTTGCCACAATTGTGGTCTTAAATAATTTTCTTTGTAAAATTTTTATTTTAATTATTTTTCTATAGAGAAATTAACAATGACGTCTGACACGAATGAATGTTGACACGAGACTCAGGCAAGGTAACATGACCGATCTCGAATACTACAATTTAGTTAACAAAAAACTCACCTCAAAACACTTGTGTATAGCTCAAGTTACTCTATGACCAACCCTAAAACTAACATATTAAGCACTTGAATATAAGGTAATTGTATTTCACAACACAAAATAGAACTATAAATTTCCAAATGGAAACCAAAAGCGGGTAATAGAGACTCAGACCTGGATCAGAACGTACCATTAATAATCTGAACTCTTAAAACTGACTAAAAACCGTTATTTCTTAAACTCATAGTGAATAATTCACATAATTCGTGTGCCTCCTGCTTCTATGGGATTGTTGCTATTTTAATTGGTTCGGTGATGAACCTCCGCTGCTAAAGAATTTGAACGCGGCGTTCGCTTCCTTCTCGTTTTGGTTTTTCCTTGTTTTATTTGCCGTGCCCGGTACTCAGCTATTGTGAGTGGACATGGTCCATCGCTGGAAGACACCTTCAAATCTTCTTGAAGGCTTGGTTTATCCCTTGGCTACCCATTGGGGTAGCCTCGTGGAGATTACTCATAAAAGACTTTAATTTTTTAGGCTTCGAACGTTGGCAAGGGGCGAACTACCTCTTGCACTTGTAAACTGCTGCGCATGTCTGGTGCCCATGAGTTTTGGTCATTGCACAGGTCAAAGAGTATTGGTTTCATTAAAAGCCCTCTTTGCTTAATGTCATTTATTAATTAAAGTGGCGTCTAACAAGGCCATGTTCTATTGCTTATTAACTGTTCATGTTAAGTTTCGTTCAAAATTTAATAACTTGTTTTATCTTGGTTTTGATAAAACCGATTTATTTAGTTAAGTTTATTTGGATTTGTAAAAGCTTCCTTTGGAATGTTTTCCTATTCACGTATTTTAATCGTGCCTTGGTTTTTCGTAATTTTATTTGGATTTGTTCTTTGTGGAAAATAAAACTGAACTGCTAAATTGTTTTATTATTTTACCACTTAATTACTATCGTCGCCGCGAGATCGGTTATTGTCAGCAGCCAATTGTTTAACATTTGTTTACTTACCTTTTTACTTGCTTAATTTTAACTTTTAAGTCCTGTCACGGTCGCCATGTAGAAAAAATTCTTCTTTGACATTTTCTAGACTTGAGCCCACTTAAGCATTCCTTTATTTGAATGATCTAAGTGTCATTGACATTAACATATGTTAGAAACTTACCTGATGTTTTTGACAAATGCAGGAATTACAAAATGAAATTGCATCCACAAAAATGTTTATTCTCTATCCACGAAGTGACCCCAAAGAAAGCAAATATAGATTGGATTAGCATATAAAAGAGCTAAAAATATGCTAAAAAAAATAAACTATAAATCTTAAAAATAAATGTAAATCTTAATATAATAATAAAGTACAAAATATAAAATTAAGCTTTGCAGATAAAATTTTATTAGAAACCGAAACAGGCTTTAAGCTAGATTTTTAGATAGATATTAAGGTCGTTTTACTGTTGTAATAATTTATATGATGTTGTCATTTAAAAGTAATTTTTATTCAATGATTATTAGTCTAAGTACAAAGGCATTAATAAATTTTTATTTTTATATTTTTATTTATTGTTTATGTAAACGTTGCATAAAAGTGTTATAATGTTTTTAAACATATTACATGTGAACATACTACACTGTTATAAGCATAAAAGAGAGAAAAACCATTACAATTTATGTAGAACAACAAAGAAACCCCAATTAGCAAATAATTATAAGCTAAAACTGAATAAACATAAACAAATACTAAAACTAAGCATTTAAAAGTTTTAATAAAAGTTTTGATAAAAAATATATTTATTTATTGTTTTATAATATAACTGCTTGTTATTACGTTATTTTTAAAGAAAGACTGATATACCTCGCATTGATATACACTATACATATAAGCATAACACTTTGTTGCCTTATTTTTGTAAGTAAGATACTTTGTCTCATTATTTACGGCAACAAAGAACCACGCTACACTCCATCATATGTAAACCCAAACATACTTTAACCACATCACATCAATTAGAAATGTAAAACAAGAATGGTTAGTTAGGACTCAATCGCGAATGGAAACACATTGTCCAATAAAATTAAATTAAAACATTAAGCGAAAAGTGTTGTGTTGTGTTGCGTCTTAAACTCTTAGTGAAATTTAGTCAAATAATTCTCTCTGCTTTAGCTAAGCCTAAATTAAATAATAAATTAGATAAGAATAAGCGACGCTGCACATTTAATAAAGAACTCTTAAACCGACTACATCAAAATCAAAATTATTATAAATTTGTGATAAAACGCTTCTTTATTATTAAAGCGAAAAGGTAATATGCAGCCCTCGAATAGTGCCGATAAAAGATTATTTAAACGAAATTTTTAATTCTTTGTTTCTTTATATTTTCTCGTTTTTTATGATTCCACTTACCGGATTACTTCTTAATCCGTTAAAAGGCTTAGCCGTGAGCGACGTTTCCGCTTGGTCGCTTGGCCGCTTAATACGCATTGATCGACGACAATCCGCTAACCGTATTAAGTCAAATTTCTTGCTAGGCAATGGACTTGGCAATTAATCAATTGCAAGACGACGGCCAGGAAGCCTAAGGGCCTGGCTCCGGTTCCGGGTCTGGGTCCGGGTCTGCCTCCTAGATTGGCTACTGTAACTGGGCTCTGGCGAGCTGCTGTCTGCTAATAGTCTAAATGGTGCGCAGCACTGCTAAATATCCGTTCTATCAAATTCAATTAAAGTTGACATGGGTTCATATCTGGGGCCCCAGGCCCAGCAGGACTACTTCACTCTCTGAACAGTTAAGCGGCAGCGGCGAGCCGGCGGGCAGCGCAGAGATCTGCGCAAGTCAAAGTTCGCAATAGGCTAAGGCTGAGGCTTGACAGGATGCCGAATGGTCGGACAACGGGTCGGCAGACCTGTCTGTATCCAATTTTTGATTCAATTTCAACGACAAACACACACTAGGCATCCGCATTCGCACATCCCAGCCAAGGGCGAGGAGCGCAGAACGGCTGGACAGGACAAAGCAAATCAAAAGAAATGCTCGTAAAAAGAAGCCAACGGCAAGACGACTGGCAGGGGGGAATGGATGCTGCATACGTGTACCGGTACGCACGGCACAATCCGTGTTCGTGTTGGTACTTTTGGTCTGTGAAGTGGGCAACGCCCCAACGTAATAAGACACCAAGAGCGACGTTAGAGTTTTTCGAATTCCAAGTGGATGTACGTTGGTGGAATGGCAGCGGATGCTTAGGGCTGCCGTTCCGCAGTGTTTCTTAAATTAAAATACAAACACACACAGACACGCCGACAGTTTTATATACATATACGAATGTATATAGTTGGGCTGAAAGAGGCGCTGTCATGGGGGGGGACTGTCAGAGGACAAACAAGAATTTGCAACTCCTTTTAAAGCCAGTTGCAAAGGCCACTCTGTGCATCCAGCACCAAAGCAGTGGCATAGACCTGGAGCTGAAGCTGCTGCTTGGACTACGGCTGTCAGGCAGTTAGACTTGTAGTTTTTGGGGTGCTGTCCGTTAACGTTGAGTGTAAATTTGCTCGTTAAATTTGTTAGCTGCCGACTAATTTGCAGATGTAACGCAATGGTCCAGGAGCCGGAGAGCCCAGAACCCGGGAGCCGATGGAATGTTTTTGCAAGCTAATTGAAAAGACAAGTGCCGAGGGCGGCAAAGGGTTAAAGTTATCTAGGGGTCACATAAAAGTGTGTCGAGTACTATGAACTCCCGCTTTTATTGGGACAGGAAGCTCACACAATGGTCGCACAATTTCAACATTTTCTTTTAGGCCAGTGGCTAGATGAATGTCGCTCTCCACAGGTTGCACTGCACTGTTTTTAGAGCCTCCGAGCAGCACAGACTATTGCCAGAAAATCAAATCATTTTTCAATTTGTCGAATCTAGGCAACGCCTTATAAGCTCTTAAGCCTTCATCAGTCGTTAAGACAGTTTAAGATTTTTCTATTAAATTGTTTTATTAGGAATTTTCCTTTGATTATCTCAGGGATTACAGTTTCTCCCCTCTAAACACAGGCGCCCACTGCATCACCTGAGCTGGTTTCGGACTCTTTATTCATAAATATCATTTGGCCATTTCTCTGTACAGAATTTCATGGCAAATTGTTGGCATTTTTTGTCTAAGGAATTCTTGATCTCCCTGCCTTTAGGACTTAATCAAACGAAATGAATAATTGCGCCATACAATAACAGGCATTGTTATAGGCTATTGGTAAGTCAGCTGCTCAATTTATGGTTCGCATTACATCGCCGAGCTCTTTGCACTACCAACGCTAGCAGACATGCACAGAAGCACAGTGATTCGCGTATTGAAGATATTTTTTCAAAAAAAGAAAAAAAAAAAAAAAACCAGGAAAATATATTTTGAAGACAATAGAAAACCCCAGAATGTTGTCGTACAAATTGCTGAGTATTCACAGGCCACAGGACTTTCTATCCGGTGGATTCACGCAGAAAGGCAACCACCAACCAAGTAGCAGTTTCGCATAACGTACGACGTAGGTATAAAATTTGTATAATATTTAAGGAAACTACAAGTGGTCTTTGTCCATACAAACGTAGTTTACCATCAGGACTTTCCGCTTCAATATATTTTATTTTATTTCAGATACAATACCATGTGGTATTTTTCTCATGTCCATGCTTGTTTCTATTAAAATAAATTTTTTTGGATAGCTGATGAGCTGATAAATATGAAGAGAATTTTTTCCTAGTCAGGCTCATACCACACGGTCAATTAAATCGAGGTTGAGATAGAGGAAAAATAGACTTCCGAAACCAATTTCTATGCCTTCAACACCTTTAGTGAGCAATTCTGTGAACATAATTTAAAACTCCTGCATTTAGTTAAAATTGTCAAAGGGTGAAAGAGTCAAAAATAATCAATTGCACAAGGTATTATCCGTTTACTGCAAGGATTACTCTTAGCGAGGCTGCAGTCCGACTTTCGCGTTAACGAATTATACATCGAATAGAAACATTAAATTTAAGAAGATGTAAACAGAATTTTTTCAGTTGTGATCAGAGAATATAAATTATAAAAAATATAAAATAAAAGAATAATAAAAAAAAAGTTTCCGAACAAATGAAGCTTACATACCCGGGCAGCTTGACCTGAATATCTATAATAGTCCCAAAAAATATAAAACAAATAAAAGGATTTATTTAGATATCTCGAACCAACGTGCAAGTCAAAGCCGTGCGGCTTGAGTTGGCCGCAACTGATTGATGGATGGCCGAACATATTTCTCGATAAATGCGAAATGAATGCATTGTTTTCACTCAGCCTTAAGTTACGCTTTCCCTCGGCTTTTCCCCCTGGTGATTACAACAGCCCAATGGGTAGGTAGGTGCTGGCAGTGGTTGGCGGTTGACGAAGCCTGTGTTCGGTGGGGGTTGCTTAACGGATGCTGAATGGTGGGGGGCGTTGGGCTTTTGCCTATTTAACAGCCGAGTTTCGAAGTTGGCCCGACTTTGGCTCATTATTATGCAGCTCATGAGTCTCGTTAGTGGCAAAGTTATATGAGCATACATCAGCATGTCGCACAACTTTGCAACACCATAGTGGGCGCTAGGTAGGCCAGAGGGGAACCAAGCGAGCGGCCTCCAGAAACTGGCGGATACGACTCGCAGGCGGAAAGTGTTAAGCACGATGAAGCAAAATGCTGGCAACTTCTGACATGGCAAAGCCAGGCGCCACCCAGCCAACTCAGCTGACTGGACGTGTATAGCCATAGTTAGTGCGGATAGTGCGTAAAGTGATGTGAATTGTGAAAGAGAAGCTGGCAGTGAAGGTGGAGGTGGAGATGGAGACAGAGATGGCGCTGAAGATGGTAGGAGTATAAGTGTCTCGTTAGCCTAAAGCCTGGCAAGAGCTTTTAAATTCGCCGCACAACTGCACGGCGAAGTCGTCGAGCCGCTTACTGGGGAATCTTTGTGATAAACTTGTTCTGGGGCTTCCTCAACAATGATTGTCCTTGTCGTCGCCATCAAGTTTATCGTCATCTTGAGCGGCCTCTCTGTTTGGACTACACAAAAGCGCAGCTATGGTGACAGGCATGACTCCAAGCTTCCACCCACCCGACACCCGGCAGCTCGACAACTCGATTAGCTTTAATTAACTGCAAGTGGACAGCCAGGCTGGGGGCTCACTGAGGCATCTAAGCATTCAACCAGATCCACAATTAAGACCAGCCTTGCCTGCAACAGCTGCCTGGTCTCCTCCTGCTGGGGCATGCCAGTCACTTGGCTTGGCACTGGCCCCACCATAATGGGGAAATCAATTTTCAATGACGACGCATCTGAATCAGCGATGACTTGTTCAACACTCCACCATGAAATATGAAGCTAATGGCATAGAAATGAACTCAAAGTCGAATTGCGGTCATGAGGAATGAGTGATTTGCTGCCATTTGGCCACGGCAAACGCATTGCCATTCGCATCATTAGGGGCCGACCGGCTCTCTGTCTGTGCGTGGGCATCTGTATATCTCTGTATGTGTGTGTGTGTGTATCCGCTCTGATTTATGGCCAAACATAATTCCCACTGTTCAGTACTTAGTGTTTCACCGAACAAAAACACAAAACACAAAAAAAAACAAGGAAGCCAAGCAAGCCAAACAGCTGGAGAAAGAATGAGATGGAGAGACAGAAACAGAACATTAAATGGGACTTTAGTGTTGCATACTTAGCCGGGCAGGCAAAAAACTTGGCAACAAAATGCATCCCGCGGGTGCTGTTGGCACTGCCATTGCAAATTGCATGGGCAACGCCTCTGGGATTGGGACTGCAATTGGTATTGGTATTGGGACTGCGCTCCATTGTCCGTTGTCGGAATGCACAGCGACAGGCAATAATTACATACCAACAACAAGCAGTTGGATCAGTTGTGGCGGGTGAAACGCCTGCGGGGCGGTCAAGTAATGCGGTTGGCCCGGCTGCATTAGCAAATTCATGCGCCGAACCTAATTGAAACTGCATCAGCTGCAATTATTTTCCATTCTCATTCTAATTCCGCAAGGGGTTCCTTTGTGGCTGCGGGCACGCCTCCTTAACTAACCAACTGAGAGAATGAGATAGCCAACACTCTCATCTCTCACTCCCTATGCTATTCACCCATGTGTGTGTGTGTGTGTGTGTGCGCGCGCGCGTTTGTACAGAAAGGAAAATCCTTGATTGTTAAGAAATTTACCATTTATAGATGGTCTTGTTGCAAAGCCTCTTCTAACAGCTTGCAAAAGGTTTGTAATACAAAATCAAATTTTCCCAGCTAATTTAAACTAATTGTAGGAAGAAATGCATAGTTTTTCTCAGTGTACACCTAACTATAAAACAACAATGAGGTAATTATTAGTGATGTTAGCAACTCTGTGATGACATTTAACACTTATCGCGTTATATGTTTGCCCCAGTCATCCATTGATAAACCACTGTGTCAAGTTTAAGCTGCGCCATTTAGTTGGTGTTTGTCAGCCAAGCGAATGCCTGGCAGTCTGAACTATAACTTTTTATGGCCACAGAATGATTTTAACAATTTTGTTGTGGTTCAAGGCACAGGGCTGTACAGGTTGGTTTGCTAACCTAAAAACAAATGAAAATCCATCTCTGTGAACGATAAACCTCGTATCCGTGGTCGGCAGGTTTCCTTTCGATTTATAATATGTTGAAAGGTTTTTAATAATTATTTTTTATTAATGAACAGGAAAAAGGCAATTGGAATTTATTATTGAACATTGAATATTAATGGCGACCATGTAAAACGCTTGCTTGCAAATTGACTGTTTGAGATGTGCAAAAAGCAAAAAGCATCAATTGCTTAACGATGATTATGAGTGCTTCTGTCAAAATATTCGCTGCTGCGACCACCCTCCCCTGTGAAATGAATGGTATCTTTAGCTGGAAGATTCATTGCTTTCAGCACTAGCCCTGAACTGTCATTTACCAGGCCGCACATCCAATATATTGCGTTTTCATTTCAGTTTCGTCCAGATCCCCAGCCGTCCGGCTTCAGTTGCAATTCTATCTGTAGCTGGGCCATCCATTCAACATCCGTCCGTCCACGTGCGCTTCTAATTCGTAACCTCGTTCAGGTTTCGCGTTGCAATATTCAATTTCATTTCGTTGTTGCCCGAATTGAATTTCAATTGCCATCGCATACAAAAAGCCACGCCACGCCATACCACGTCGTACCGCGCCAACTGGCCAGTGCAAGTGCCAGCTGAGCAATTTGCCCTAATAGACGAGGCAGGGTAACGAACCCGCCCACACTCCCACCGCTTGCCCGTGGCACTCTGCTGCTCATCCTGCTCTTGTTGCCACTGCCACTGCTGTCAAATTGGTTACAATTTTCAGTCGCTTCGTGCAATTTTCGCGTTTAATTAGCTGCAACGTCATGCGGCGGCTCTCTCTCTGAATTTTGTGGACTGGGGATTGCTGATAGTAGATATGGATATAAGCATCGGCATCGGCATGGACATACATAACTTGGTCATATGCCAAAAAAAGGAATCAAAAGCAAACAAGGAACCAAAATAAAGAAAACAAAAATTGCATCGAAGCAATTTATGCAATGTTGCCGAGTCCATCAACACCTTTTTATTTGCATTTGCATTTGCATTGACGGCTACCGCTGTCGCTGCCCCATCCCATCCGCTTCTGCTTTTGCTTTTACTGTCATTTTCACTTGTGCCCCTGCCTGCGCGTGTGCCTGTGCCTGCCTCTCTGCTGCCCACTGGCCACATAAATTAAATTGCGATACCCGTGGCCAGGCCTTTGCATCTGCCAGCAGCCTTTTATCTTTAATTTCTTTTTCAGTTTCGCAATGCAATTCAAATCCAGAGTCAAGGACCGCCGCTTTCTAGCCGCCAATCGGCCAGCAAGTGCCCGCCGTATGCTGAATACACTGCGTGGGATCAGCTTGGGGTATGGATTCGGGTCAGAGTCACAAACTGGATGGAAATATTTGCAGCATGCAGCGGTAGACGAGGGACATTTGAACAGTATGATTAGCTAAGGACAGATTGATCTAAAGCCAACTATATAGTTGAGAAACGCGGTTTCCCAGGAAAATCATCATAATTTTGGTTTTTACAAAAGAGCTAGGCAAGTCCAAATCATGAAGTGACACCTGAAGAAATTATAGGAAGTTCTCAATCCATTTTTATTAACCTTTCACTAACCCTTTCCCTAATATTTTTTATTATCTCGTAAAATAAAATACAGACTATAAAAAACTCAAGTCCTAAAGCCACAAACACTTGATGAAATAATCGTATAGATTTCATTGGACTTTTATTGGCAAGTTTTTTAGTAACAAATTTGTTTGACCAACTCTGCAGTCATATTTAATCTAGTAACGGTGGCCTGCGCGGCATTTGGTTATAGAATTTTCTATCCAATAGGTTGGATTGGATTGGGGACTTTTTAAGCCCACCTCGTGTCGGAACATATTCCACCGCCCAATGTATTATGTATTTTTGCATGTTTGTGCATTTCAAATTGAATTTTCAGCTTTGACCAAGGCAGGCTGTGTACGTTGGCTGGCAAGGAGGCGGACCTGGTGGAATGGCAGTGCAGGTCCCACATCCAGCGAACGGCTACATATCAATAAATATGTGCAAAAAGAGTAACAGATCTATGTCACGACATTGTGTCAATAGGGACACTGGCTCAATTAGTAATATGGGAAACCCAATGGATTTTATTTGCTGGTTTCTTTTTTCCGTATTTTGCTTTTATTTTATTTGCATAAAACGCATACGAACGCATAATGAACGGTTAAAAAAATGGTCGGCAAATTTAATTTTCTTAAAAGTATTGAGATTTATTTCGTTAATTTACAATCCGATTACCGTAATCGGTTTAAGCGGCATAAATAGCCTGAGTAAAATGAGCGAGGCAGCGAGGCATGAAATCGACGCTGCAAGTATGCAACGCATGCAGGCCAAAGGCAAAGTTTGTGTTACCTGAGAGAAATCAAGTAAATGACAATCAATGTTGCTTTTTAACTTCTTAAACTCTTCATCGTTGAAAGAGAAAAAACGAGCTTAGTTGTTGTTTACATGCAGTACAGGACCAGCGAGTTCTTTATGAAAGCTTTCGCCTCAGCGGACTCCTTCCAACTGCAGCTTGGCCAATGTAATTTAAATCTAACTTTCTAGTTCGTGCTGTAAGATGGCTTGCAACAGCCTTATTGCTGCAGCTGCCTTGGCATATGCATGAGATTACTTTCGGCATGCGCTTCGCTTGCCACAGTGCTCACTTTCATTTATATCGACATTTCATCCTTGGTTCTGCGTTGCCGAATGCCATCTTTTATGCTCCGTTGCACCACACCTTACCACTGCCACTGCAACTGCCAACAGCAACAGCAGCATGAACACTTGGATTGCGCATTTATTATGAGACCAATGCCGAACTCATTCGCAGCTCGGTACTAGTGTGGCCCTCCACTTCTGATGGCACAAGCTTGGCCCCCAACATCGCACAACAGAGGGAAACGAGCAAACACAAATGTTGGAGTGCAATCTATAAATATCTAAAATCCCATAAAACTTGAGAGAGTGACATGGAAGAACGCAGACAGCTGCGAGCAGGAGGCGGAGCAGTTAAAGGGTCTGGCTGCAAATGTCATCATTGATATGCATCCACTTTTGCCATAGCGATGACTAGGAAGACGGCTGGGTATTCGGGACTGGGGACTGGGGCCTGGGGCGAGGTGAGAGGGCGCTAAAGAGGAAGGAAAACTGAGAAGAGTGCCCTACGCCTACCAATTGACATGCGGATGCAATACTGCGGTTGCTTTCCAATTGATCAATCCACAACGAGCCATCGACTATCAAAACTGAAACTGGTATGTGTTTCCATCAAGTTGGCGTGTGTGTTTGACATGATGTCAACGTGCGTGTGTATGTCTGTATTCTGTTGTGTTCAATTAGAAAAGTATATCAGTTAGACGAAGGTTTGCTGATGATGCTCAAAAAACAGCAAGTATATGGGTGCGGCAACTAGCATGCTTGACTCCTTCATCCCATTGGATACTTTCCGTAATGCTTTTACAGAGTATGTCGAAGTGGATCCACTAGCAAATGCAACATTTTGGCTTGCCTTAGACAATATTTGTGGATGATTGCATGCTTGTGCAAACGGCTTTCATGTACGTGAACTGCAAATTTATTTGCACAACTGCGATGGATGACGCTTTTGCTTTGCTTTTGCCTTGGCCATGGTCCTGGCCTCCGAAGCCCAACCTGCCAACCTGCATATAGCTGGACGCATATGGGCCACCCTAGTCAACCCTAAAACCGAATCTGATTCCTGTATTCGACGGCGGCGCCTGATTCCATTTCGAAATTTGCCTCAAAATGCGTGGCTCTGTCAAAGTTTAACATTTCTAAATACGAGGATGCGAGCTCCCTGCAGTCTGACGTGCGCCATAAAAGTCTGTTGCATAAACCAATTTCGCATTTGCTCGCTCAAATGCATCTTGGCCATGGCGCTGTGCAATGGCAGAGGCAGTGACAGTGGCAGTGGCGATGGCGATGGCAATGGCAATGGCTGTGAGAATGGCAATGGCAATGGGCGAGGATTATGCATACTGACGGCAACTGCAGTGCACTGGCATTGGTTACTACCACTGTCAACGCTGGTTCAGCAACCACCGATGGCATTGCAAATCGTCGCTGATAACGTAAACCGCTTTGATTTTTATTTAACTGCAGTCTTCGCTTAGAATAATTTTGCACAGTGTTGTAAGATATGTAAAAAATTTTGCACAAATACATTCGATTGTAGTAAACTTATTGGAAAGGCTAGAATTTCTCATGGTAAGTAATCAATTTGAATAGCTAAGGTCAGTTTATACTGTACAAGTTTGAGTAAGTTGCGCCAGTTAGCTTATGTTGGACAGCTATTAGGTCTATGAGCTGTTAAATATGTTCATCGACTGACACAGTGGCTAAGATGAGCGACTGAAACTAAAATCTATTTTGAAGGCATTGATTAATCTAAATATAAATGTACATGTCGCTTCCCAGACTTTTTTATGTTATATTTCAGATAAAACTTTTAAATTGAATATAATGAATTCAAGGCGCATAAAACTACACCACAGTCAAGCAAGGAAATTATTTTCTTAAAGACAACTATAAATCGAGTTATCGATCCCCAACAAACTAGAAACAGTGTGCTTTTTTGCATCGGTCTGCTGCTATTCATTCGCCAATGCCAACGCCAACTTCAACGGCAGCCTCATCTACCATCTCCCACCCATAACATCATCGTATTGACGCTTAATGGCAACTTGTGGAGGATTTCGTTGGCGTTGCTTGAATTCCAATTTCTGCGGTTTTCGAATTTTGCAATTTTGCCATTTTGCAATAGTACAATTTTGCAATTTTCCATTTGCCTTCACTTATTGCATTTATTTATTTTCATACCCTTCACAAGGGTATGAGGATGTATTGTGTACTGCGGTTTTCTTATAAAGCTTGACGAACTTCTTATGTTTGCACAGTGCATTGTGCGCTTTGCGCTGCACAATGTAACAGGCGAACCGACAACATGTCTGTTCTAGATTTTTACAAGACAGCAGATTGCTTAAATTAAAGGAAACAAGACCAAAACAGTAAAGCAAAATTTTTTTTCGTTCGATATCAAGTAATGAAAATCTGCATTTGAAATTTTTTTGAATTTTGAGATTTTTCTATTATGTATGGGAGCTAAGATGACTGGATAGAAGACCTAAATCCTTAAATGCAGCTTTTTTAGAGAAGACATTGCAGTTCATTTTAATGTTGAAAGTTCATATATAAAGTTTAATTTTTTTTTAGATTTTATAATAAGTATTTTGATTACAAATCAGAGTTCATCTAAATAAAAACAATCAGCTCAGAAATCTATTTCAAATGTGGCTTTTTATTATTATTTATTATTTTATTATATTTTTATTTGATTTATTTTATTCAATATAATCATTACCCCTTATATATAAAAGTTATTTATAGTATTAATTTATTTAATTATTTTACGGACTAAATCCAGTACCTAAATATTAAGCCCAATGATAATAAACATCTTGACATATCTATTTTGATCTTTGGTTGAGAAGGTGGTCTACAATGTTGATTGGATCTGCTGATATAATAAAATGTAATGTTTTTTTATGAGATGATAGATGATAGAGAGAGAATAACTAATAGGTTGGTCTTAAAAAAAAAAAACCCTAAGGCACCTTGAGAAGGCGTCAGAAGAAAGATCTCGAATCAGTCAAGAGGCAAGTATCTTGTGAACATTTTTTTAAATATTAATTAATTTTAAAAACTATCTATAAAATAATCTTTACCAAATAAAATAAATTAGTCAAAAATATCTATGTTTAGTTCACACAAAGCCGAAGTCCACAGTTGAAAATGCTTATTTTATAACTTAATATAAGTTGTTAATATTATTAAATAAATAATAAAATATTTACATTTACCAGAAATATTTCTTTTAATCTTTTCCCTTGTTGTTAATTGGTTGTTTGTGTATTTATGTTTTCTGTTGTATAAGGTTTGAACCTAATGTACTCATGATAGCTGAAAGCTGCAGTTAATTGGTTATTCAAGCTTAGACTTTTCTTAATACTTCACCAGATGGGAACTAAAGCTAATTTTTCTACTTTAATCTGAAAAAATATAAAAAATTTTGTGGTCTAACCTATAAAAATCTCTTATTAAATTTTACTATTCTAAAATGATTATAAGTAGAATTGCCAAGCCAGAGTCACAGTCAACCCAAGTCATTCTTCAATAAAATTATTGTAGAATAAAAATACCAAATTTTTAAGCGATTACACATATTAAAACTTTAATACCCAAAAATAATAAATAAATATATATAAAAATAAAATAAAATTAAAGAAGCATTTTAACTACTCAATGGCTAATATTTTAAAATGAAATAATAATAGAGATTTTATTTGATCAATATACATATAGATAAAATAACCAACCGGTCGTATGAGTGCGTTTTGTGTAGGATGAAAATAGTAGAATGGAGAAGGAACCCAGCGCCACTAGCAATTTTATTTGATCTTTTGCATGCAAACCGATAATTTAAATTTAATTTAAATGGCGCCGTTTAATCATATCGCCTTTTGGAGGGCTTTGTTGGCAATATCTTTTAATATAATTAAATTTTAGTGAGCTAGCGCCTGAGGTGTAGAAATTTTTTGTAGTGTAAACTATTTTGACATCGTTATCACCCCACAAGCAGCATCTTGCCGTTCTCCTGCTGAGCAGAGCAGAGCAGAGCAAGTGTATAGAATTCTACGCTTTGCTTATGATAAAATTTTTCCAACTTGTTTACTTATTTATTCGCTAGCTGCTCCGTTGCCGATGAAATTGATAATTTATAAAACTGCCAGCAAATGGCAAAAGCGTTGCCTGCTCGCCACGCCTTGTAGCTCCGCCTTACCGCCTAACGGCATCTACGCCCAAAAGCTTTTGCTATATTTCCTGGGTGCCTCATGAAATATTTCACAAGTTTAGCGTTCATTACCTTAACTTTATAAAAAGCATCTCCGGCAGCCTTTCAAGTTGGCCAAACCCCTTGGCCAGGGCTAACTGACACTTTATGAAGCTGCCGGATACTGGGTTTCTGGGTTCTGCGTTCTGAGATCCGGTTGTGCTGTCATTTCTATTTCTTCTTCCCAGTTTACCTTCACCTGCTGCTGCCGGTGCCGCTCCTGCTGCTACTGTTGCTGTTGCTGTTGCTGCTGCTACTGTTGCTTGTGGCGCCAAAAGAATTGAGGGCGGCGACTGTTGCGCCGACTCTGCTGCATATTAAATTATGCAAAGCACATACTAACTCCCTTAGACATACTGATACACCAGAGCCCACACACCGCATTCCCCCACTCACATCCAACCGAACAATGTGCGACACATACATTGGCCTACTGTTCCCCATATCCAACCGCATTCCTGGGGCTTTGATTTCACCTCAATTTTCGGCTAGCAAGGGTCTTAAAAACTTTGCTTTCTCACTTAGCTGTTGCTCCCAGCACTGCCACGGCTACGGCGGGTATGTTCAACTTATGGCTCACAGACTCAGGGACTCGGAGACTCACAAGCGCCTCTAGAGCATAGCGGCCCTCTTACGTATTCATGTATGTGGCGCTCGGCTGCTTTTATTTTATTGAAATTTATGATTTCTTACATCAAATTTATGTTGTTTTGAATATTGTGTGCGTTAAAAAGCATAAAATAAACCTCAAATACTCGTAAAATTCCCCGAGCCCATTACCATACACTCCCATACACAACACACACACTCACATACGTCGTCAGAGACAGCAGCTGTTGCCGGTGCTGTGGGCTGTGTGCTGTGTGCTGCCCTTCCGGTAATCTAGTCCTTATAATGACTTGCCAGCGTGGCGTTTTAAGTAATCAGCTTTATAATTCGATGCCAGCATAGGCAAATGGCTCTCCAATAAGTTAATAACCTGACACTGCAGCGCACTCATTGTGTATTAAAATATTAATACATTAATGTGGATCCTGCTAGGGCAGATGCCCTATAAATCTGCATTAATACCGAGCCAATAAAGTAATGGATGTAATGAAAGTCATTACAATAAATCGCGCCCGAGCAGGGACTTGTCAGAGGCCCTACACGTCACGAGCAGCTGCAGCTTATATAATTTCGCTTTCTTACTTAGATTTTGTTTAGACGAGTATATGAACAATATTTCAACAGACAAAGGCTATTTAATTTGGGTTAACAAAACCCTCCCAGAGGGAATTAACTAGGTGAAGGCTTTCAAACTGAGAGTTACGCCCCGTAGACCATTGTCCTGCTTTATCACGAATAGCTGTTTCTTTTAAATAAGCTAATACGATATGTAAATTTAATTTTTATACCTCAATTGAATTGGAATTAAAAAAAATTATATAGGCTGCGTTACGAAAAATGGACAGAACTGATTGCAGCTAATTGATTTTTAGGATAATTGAGCTGCTTGTTGTGTTTTTCAAAATGTTGAGCATGCAGCTCGTTGATTTGTCTTGTTCTTTTAAATAATAAATTTTTGAAAGTTTTGCCCCATCCTTCGATCTGTGTATAATATGATTTTTATTGTTTTTTGTTTATATTGTACAGAACCTAACCTGTTTCGATAAATATTTTTTTATATTTCCCATGGTTATGGACACAAATTATCTCAAATGTGAGTCTCTTGAACAAAGTCAACAGAACCTGCAAACCAACCCACAAGACTAAGTCTCTAACAGAAACAAGAATTAGTCTGACGTTTTATGTGTCTGTGTGTGGGAACATGCATACATATGTAAATGTGTATTGTTCTGTTTGGAACAAGAATTGCAGACTTGTTTCCCAGATTAGCGTATACAAGTCATCTACTATATACACGTGCACACACACATGTGCCTACATAAGCAGGGAGAGTGAGGTGGTAGTCTATATCACATTATGTATTTTTAGTTAAAGCTAAAAGTAAAACAAGCAGCAGTAGTGGCAGGACGAAGATAGAAGGACAAGAGGCAGCCATTAGAATCAGACGCAGAGCATTTGGCATAATGTTTTTCTCATGTGTGTGTGCAAGTGTGTGCGTGCGTGTGTTTGTAAGTTGTTTGTAAGACAGGAACCTGCAACATTCTGCTGTCCAGCTTTTGACTACAAACAGACACAGCCAGGCATTATGCCGCTGCTATGTAGTCGCCCCACCACCACCAAGAACCACCCATATTTTCTATGCGAAATAATCCCAAAAAAGATGAAAACTTTGTAAAATATGCTCTGGTTTGCACTGATTAGGGCTGGCTTCTTGGGCTCTCCAACTAGTTGTTCGACCGCCGCTCTGAAGAAAATCTCTGGAAAACCCAGAAGATGAATAGACCAAAGCCATGGTCATAACCGCAGCTGCAATCACAACCAGTTCCACTAATATTTGCGAAATTTATCAGCCACGATACACAGAGGCAGCCTAGCGAAAAACCAAAAAGGCAAACGGTATGGAAAATCGCAATTTACAGTACTGAATAGCGTCCTTCAGCAGAAGGGCTTGCCCTGATCCTAACAGCTACACCAGTATGTGGTAGGACCAGTAAGCTCGTGTTTACTATACATCCGGTTTCAAAAAGCTTGAGTGAACAGTTGTCCAGGCTACACATAAAACCAGCTTTGGGACGCTGGCCTGGGACTGCATAGGAGGCAACAGCGGCTTCAATTACCGCAAAGGCCGCAGTTTGGTCAAGTGCGAGTGACCCAACCAAGTCAACACCGTTCAGTTCATTTTGTATCATTATAAGCTGGAATTTGTTCAATACATATGCAGATATAGATATGCAATTTTTCTGCAATTAATAATAAACTAGCTGCTTCCTCACTCTCTCTCTCTTTCTCTCTCATTCTCTATAACATAGTCATAATAGATTTCTGTTCGGTTCATGGTACATTTTAATCACGCGGCCTCATATCATTATCCTTGTTCTCTTTAACAGCCTATAGTCTGTATGTAGCCATGTATGCGATGTCCTAATGCGGCGCTGTAAGAAAAGAATCGGTATTAACTGGATTAGCAACTTTAGTCTCTTTCTTCGTACTTACCCAGTATTCAATGCTTTACCG
>JAWNPV010000500.1:0-18823 GCA_035078785.1 Collessia kirishimana
CTTACGCCACATCCTCCCTCCTCTAGAGGTAAAACTTGAAAGTCGACCTGGAGTGGGGAATAGGAGTGGGGGGGGGGCTATTAGATGCCTACCCCGCTAAAATTAAGTTTAATGTTCCTTAGCTTTAAGTTTTAATCTTAGGTCCATATAATAAAAAAAAAAAAAAAAACACATAGAGACAAACAATTCCCCTACACAAGGGAGAGTAGCAGCAGCATCAGCTTTGCACCAATCTCTACCGCTGGCAGTCAATGAGGCTGGAGAGCAGCTAGCAAAGAGCAGAAGAGCAAAGCGTCGGCGCACAAGGGGCGGCTGCTGTGCTGTGCTGGGCTGTGCAATCCTTTGCAGAACCTTAGGGCTGGGAAGCTGCCTGCCAAGCCGCTCTGCTCCGCAGCGAGGCGAGGCGAGCCTTTTTTTTCAGTTGTAGTTGGATAGTAAAGGGATCTGGACGTGTCCATACCAAGCGTTCGCAAGGTAGCCCAGAACAGAACAGAATGGAACACAACCAACCTAAGTTGGAATTCAGATGAAACCATTCAGCAGTTCAGCGATTTGGTGCCGTTTTTTTTTCTTGTGCCTTCCTCTGTGTGTGTGTTTGTGTTCACCAAGTGATCAGAGCATAATTAAGCAAACAATCGATTAAGCCACACATACACAGCCGCAGTCTCAGTATGCATGTGTGCAGTGAACAGTGAACAGTTAAAAACACTCGAAGGATCTTGATGATGAAACAATTTGCAGTTGTGTTGCATGGAAATCATGAAATGATTTGTTAAGCGCGCCTTCAGGCTTCGAAAAACCCCCCGCTTTTCCGTTATAGCACCGGGAAGCTAAACAGACACAGACACACGTACATAGCCACATACATATGCATATGCACATGTGTGTACATCATATTATACACACAAGCAGCGCCTCGCTGGCTGGCTGGCTTGCTGGCTGTCAATGAGAGTTGCGAATTCGTCTTCGAAAGCGATTTTCGAACTCGAACTCCTATGTGTATGCGAGAGCAAACGCCAACTAACCCTACACACACACAGTATTCTTGTGTACCAAAAAGTACCAACACTCTGACAGCCGCCTGCTGCTGTTGCTATAGTTACAGCAACGGCTGCTGGCTCCAGGCCGTGTGGAGTTTATCTCGCTGTGTGAAGCGTAACGTAACCAACATTACCCCGCCTCATTCAATCAGAGAGCGAGAGAGAGAGAGAGGGATAGTGAGAGAACGTTAGGCCGAGGGCTGGCTGCTGTGAGTGGCAGTTGTTTACGTGGAGAGAGGTCACTAGGTCGCTCCGGGACGTATTCGAAAAGCATCAGCCACAGCAGCCACAGCAGCAACAGCAACAACCGAAACCAGAAACACAAACAACAACAAAGCATACTAAGCGCTTCAAGTGCGGCTTAAGCTTTGAGCCAAGGCGGGCAACCGCTCTTCTTAGTTTTATTTTGCTGGCCACGCCTCATTTGCCCATTTGCCAGATGCGTTTACGTTCCACAAAAATCCGAGAGAAAGTGTGTAATGTATACACACTCACACACACACACACGCACCCATCAACGTATATCTGTGTGTGTGTGCCTGTAGGGACAATTGAGTGGGTGGGTGGTTTATAGTGTGCAAGTGCGAGTGAACTAGCAATAGCAACAACAACAGCAGCAGCATAAAGTGTAGCATACTTTTGTGCAACAGCCAAAACTGCAAATTGTTTCATTAAAGATTCGTACTTAGGAGCAGTACAAGTCATCAACGGATAACAGCGCGTCAAAGAAAATCAAAAACGGGAAAAGCAAGTGCAAAAAAAAAAAAAAAACAATTAAAAAAGAACCATAAAAAATCCTTGAAAGGAGAAGTTTGTAGTAGATCAGCGGAAGCGGCGATCAGTGAGGACAGTCAGCAAGACGGAGACCGAAACGGAAACGGAAACAATGGGCGGCGGTGAAGTGAAGGTCGCTACCGTCGATGTGGAGGGCGGCGACAATATGGCCACTTTGCCGGTATCGCGCTCCCACACCGCCGGCAGCACTGACAGTGCCGAGAAGAACAATGCGGCCAACAAGGAAATGGAGCTCAAGAATGTCATGCCGCAGCCATTGCAAAGGTGCGACAAACGTGTAAACGGCCCAGGGCGGGGGGGTTGTAAAACGGTCAAAGCGTGACCATTGGAATGGAACAGCGGAAAGACGCTCATAATACTCACACGCACACACATACGTCCCCAGGCCTACATGTGTACATATGTAAATACACACCAAGAAGGTTCTTCCCCTTGTCCATGAGTCGTTCCATTCACTTGTATGTGTATAACAGCTTCTGCCCAGATCTCACACAGATACACAAACACTCACGCACACACATACTAATACGCAAGCCTCCTCCCTTAGCCAATGGTTCTTCGTGCTTCTCACTACCTATGTACATAATAACAAGTACATACACACACACAAACACTCACCCACACCCACCCATGCGTACATAGATAGGTAGATGATAGTGGACTCCGACCCTCCCATGTACTGCTGTGAAACGTGTATGTAATAGTTAGCTCCATTGACCCAGACCCAGACCCAGACCTACGCTATAGTCCCATCACCCATATCGTACAAGTCGAGTCCTTGCCAGCAATGCTTCCGTTGCAGTCTTCTCTTCTAATCCTGCCCACAATTAATTGCCAATTGATGTTCGTCTTAACGTATCTTATAGGGTTTGCTACACCTTTAAGCCAAATCCAAATAAACACAGTTTAATGCCGGCCAAAATAACGGTTCAGGGCACATATCAAACAAATCCAATAACCGGACCCATCGAGATATGGTAATATAAAACAAACCACAAAGAAACTGTCCAAAACACTCTGTGCTACCCAAACCCCGCCTTTAACCCGTGCATATGCGCGGGTATGTTAGCTGCCTCTTTCTCCCTGTCTTTCATTGGTAAGAGGAGACACCCATTGGTCATACTGGAAGGTTTCCATCTGGAGAACTGTGTGTCCCACGATCTTCTTTTCATTCATCATTAAGACGATGACAGTCGATAAATATCTTTCGGAGATTTTTTATTTTCCTGTGATATTTAAGCAATTGTAGAATTAACAATTGATTTTTATACCCAATCTTTGACTTAGAATACAACGTAATACATTCACATGGCTTCGCGATGACACCAAGCCAAGGGGTTCTTTAAGCGTTCAATCCACCAAGCACCCATCCAACGCCCAAAAGGGCAACGTGGCACTACAAGAACCCCTAAATGACTTCTCTTTTTAATAGAACAGTGCTAACCTATTACTGACTTCCATATAACATAGCATTTAAGAAGCCACGGTTTATCCTAGATCTTTTCTTTCAATTTATAATTTTTGCTTAGAAATTGTTGGTAAAAATTTTTAAGCAGAAAAATTTTTTTATCCATCTATTAATACAAATGTCTTATGTCTGGGAATAATTTGTTAGATCAGATGGGACTGGTTGCTATAGACCATGTTGGTCTTTTGTGTGGGTAAATATTGCACTTTAAAGTTTAAAGGCGGATAGATGGTTTAAGGAAATCCTAGTTAATTGAAAGAACCTTAATGGGCCCCATATCAGTGATTTAACCACTAGAGTCGTGTAACCAACTTTGGTATTAGAGAGTCTATGAGTACAATAAACAACTATAGAGAACTAGAATGACTGTATCTAATGGAAAACCATTCCGCATTAAAAAAATTACAGAGCAATCCATACTAACCCATTTGTATGGCTTACAACTAAGCATTTAGTTTCTTAAATTCTTCTAAGTAACAGGCAAACCTAGATATAAAGACTTTTAGACACAATAAACATTCCAAAGTAGAGCAGTAGGGTAAAGTGATATAAGACTAGAATAGGGTAGCTAACAGCACAGAGCAGGTCCGTATAGCTAGATCGAATCTATTTAATTGGTTTTTTGTTTTATACTAATAGACGATGCTTCTAACTGTTGACATTTAAATTAACATGATGGAATTATAACAGTTGTAATGTAAATATTTGTAGACTTTTGTTCATGTAATTAAGGACACGCGAAAGGGAATGTTTGTCCATCATAGCAAGTGTCCACTGTACCTTAGATGAGTCGTGCTTACTAGGCATAATGATGTTGACCTAAGAAAATATTTTTACATATATAAAGAAGGTTGAAGAGCAACTAAATGGCGGATGCATGGGATATGTCAACACTAATACTTGTATATATATATTCAAACACACACACACATAGACACACATGTAGGTGCACATGCACGCATTGCAACGGAGCCATGGATATGCAAAAGCACACAGAGATGAGCAGCTGCCTAATGCTAATACGACAGCTAATAGTTGATAGTTAACACACACACACATACACACTGACACACACATATAAACCTATAAACTTTCGAATTAGTTATGTAAGAGGGATGGCAAAGTAATTGCCCAAGCGAGGAGGGGGAGCGGTAGTGGGGAAACATCAACTGAACTTGCAACTTAAATTAACGCCGCATTGTTCGCATCCTTTTATCCTTCTGCTGCTTGGCCCTTTCCGATGGACATCAACAGGACATCGCTATTCATTGTGACCAGCCTGGTCTATGCCATTCTCTTGATTGTCGTGTGCATTGCCTATGTGATCAGCGATGTGACCACACACCGACTGCCGGTACTCTACTATGAGACATTCTTTACATATCTGTACGGCACCAGCATACTCTTCCTGTTGTACGTCTTCTGCTTCCTGCTACAGGGTAAGAATCACACTAGCCAGTGTAATCAGATTGAGATCCATTTGCGCTAACCAACTGTTTGGGGGTGACTTGCAGAGAGCTCGTGCTGCAATGGCGGCAGCAACGGTGGTGCCAGCAAACCGAAACCCCAACCCAAGGAGAAGAAATCAAAGAAAACAAAGAACGCCGATCCAGCCGATTCGAAGGATGCGAAGGGCTCTAAGGACTCGGGCAAGGCTGGCAAAGGTGCCGCATATCAGGTGCGTAATGCGATGGCTCAATGCACTTCCCATTAGGCTTCTACAGAATCCCACAATCCAATCCAATGATGAGTTGAGCGTTAATGAGATGACTTATCCATTGCCAGAGGCCTCTACAAATGCTTTCAACAAAGCACTCATTAACGATGCAACGGAGAAGGCCACACTAATTGGGGTCACTCATGGGAAATGTAGCAATCATCGGCCTCATGTTTCTATTGTTGTTCTTCCCCTCTTTTTTTTGTTGTTGTTGTTTTTCACATTTTTGTTTTTCATTCATTTATAAATTTGCACAGGAAGCACCCGTGGAGGCCGAGGTGGCCGTCACACCAAAGAATGTACGCAAGCGCAAGACCACCCACAGTGATCCCACGCATGGCAGCTTCTTTCTGCGCGTCGGTGCCATTGGTAAATATATCTCTTCACCTACCTGCATGTCTATATACAAAGATTTATCCATTCGTATAAGATCAAGAAATTCTATATGTCGTCCATCTGATGCATCATCATCATCATCATCATCGTCTATGTTTCTTGGTATTTTTTTTATAGCTTTCGGCCTGGGCGCCATGATCTACATTGGTCTGGAATTCGGTTCATTCTTCGAGATACCGTTCGATTCGCCCTGCCACCACATACTGATCGGTGTGAATCCCCTGCTGCAAATGATCTTCACCTTCATGCAAATGTACTTTATCTTCATGAATGCCCGGGTAAGTGGTCAGCTGTTGTGCCCATTGTGATGCGATACCATCGTGTTTGGCCCAAGTATCCCACGTATCTATTTGTACATAATCTAAGCTCTGGTTAGACAGACAATATTTTCCCATTTTCCCCCTTCTGGTTGACACCTGTCATTGGAATCTATCCGATCTGTGTTGCATTTTCACCTGGCACAGGAATCTATTGCTTGTCTATCTGTTCTTAGTTCCCCTACCCCACCCCACAACAACACACACAGATGTACACATAGGAGTGTATAACCACCCAAGTACCTAACTGGCTAGGACTAGGTGCTACCATACACGGGCATATCCAATGGCCAAGTAGGTCACTTAGCCAGACTTGGCCATTGACCATATGCCCGATGACTACAGACATACAAACATCCCAACTAATGGTAGCCCACATACTGTCATATCAAAAGAACACAACACAAAACTCCACAGTCCCAAAGTCAAAGTATCCATGATCAGCGTCTTCCCAACTGCTACATACAATGGAGGTTAGTTTTTACCTTAAGTTCGTTTGGTACGGTTAACCACGGTATTAGCCGGCTCTGAGTTCCCGGTTTGCTCATCGAACTGCTTACTACTTGGTTGCTCGCTCCATCCCCGTCCAGTTCATTACCAGCCTCCAGACAGCCTCTCTTATTAAGTCTGTCGCTCCGAATTGGCGTGCTAATTGGCAATTAATTATTTATTGCAATTTTGTTTTTGTGTTTTGTTAACCATCATTCATCCATTGATTCATCTATGCGCCGATATCACAGTCGTATCATCTGCCTGTCCTGGTCGTCCAACAGGTGGATGTGGTATTACCAATCAGTCAAATCGGTTTTGCTCCATGCAGCACTCGTCCTGTCTGTGCCTCCTACTCATTGTTTGCCTTCGCATCTCACTATCACTGCCACTGCCACTGCCATTGTCACTGTCACTGCCACATTCATGTCACACACACGCGTCAATGCAATCCACAATCATCACAGTCCATCATCAGTATTCATCACGCCATCTAAACAATCAATCAATCATTTAACCATTCAATCACTTATGCTTTCTCAATAAATTTCCAAATTCTGGCAAAGTAGAATTTTAATGAACCATTTTTGTGTACATAATCCCTCAACTCTCCGCCCCCATTTGCTATTGCAGACTAGGCCGCCATTTCAGGTACGATATACAACTCATTTTCTACTCTCTCTACTCTCTCTCATTCTCCACTTCTCCACTCTACCCCTACGCTTACTCTATTCCCCCCCAAGCTTTATTCCAATCTCTATATCCAACCCTTCTTCTATCGCTCTCCACATCATCACACTCTACTGTACTCTACTCTACCTGTACTCCATCCCACCCTTCCCAACTGTATCTAATTTACTCTCTATTCTAACCTCATATCTCGCACATACTTATGTATATAGAACTCGTACTTACCTATATGCTAATCGTTATATATCCGCAACATACTGTCTATACAACTCCTAGGTTAACGTCAAACCCACTTGATGTAAACATAAAGACACATTCAGGGCTGACAGCTTATCCCAATGACCAACTTGCATACCTTCGAATATATCCAGCGATCATGATTTTTTATAATGGCACCGTGGCAGTGGAATCAACCTGAAAGGTAGCAATTTAACCTCTTCGTTGGTTTAACTGGATCGGTTAATAACCGTTTTGTAAAACGAATCATAAAATCTCTTCGAAAATCGCACTCTCCAAACGCTACGATCTTCCTTCCTCAATCTTCTCTTCCTAGACTGTCTCTGCAGACTTTTACAACACTGACTACGACGTCAGCATAGTGCCCGCTCTGTCCGCCAATACTTTACACTGTAAATCTCCCAATTTTGATTCGGACTTGCAAGTTGGTCTTCTTAGTTTTTTGTTCGCAAGAGATACGTTTTCGTTTTTATGTCTTACAATCTCCATAAATATTTACAATGTATATAAATAAACACAGTTATACACATTATATGCAAGTGCTGATCTCCTGTGCGTGAGGAGAAGTCGTCGTCACTTTCACTGAAACGCGCGCCTGCGCACTGCTTTTTCTTGTCTTCTTTCCTCTCTGGCTTCGGTCCACAGCTAAACATACATCGCTTCAAGGTGATAGCTCGCTTCGGTCTGATGCACGTGGTGGCCACCAATATATGTGTCTGGATACGAACTCTGGTTAAGGAGTCGTTGCTGGAGATAACGATCTATCATCAGAAGCGGGAGGCCGATCCGGATGCCTCTTCGATTGCACACTCGATACGACAACACACACTGCGACATGCCGGCACCGTGTTGCGCACTCATGCCGGGCCGAACAGTGAGTTCGAGGTGCTGGACGGCGAGGATGTGTTGCCCAAAACCGTTTACAAGAGCGACAATGTGTTGTCGAAACTGATGCGCAACACCGTCGACGGCATCTCCAAGAGCCTGGGCATGGGTGGAAGCAGTGACCTGGTGAGCACCACGACGTCGACAACTGCTCGGTCGCCATATGCCGCTTACACCACACCCACGCCCGGTTATCAATGGCACAGCACTACTATGGCCCGCAAGCTGAAGAAGTTTATCACTAGCGCCACCACAGCCGCCACTACCACCGGAGGCAGCAGCAGCACCACCATGTCAACCACTAGCACCACCATACCACCCACCAGCATTCCCATTAACAGCGCTGCAACGGCAGCCGCCGGCTATGGCAGCACGACCAACGAAACGCCCTTTAATAGCCTGCAACGCATTCTGTCGAGCGTTGCTCCCAGTCTAACGCCCGCCGATGTGTCCGATGCCACGTTGTCCGCTGCTGCAGGTAGCGGTGAGGCCCATCCATTCGGCCCTGGTGCCAGCGGCCATGGCCATGGCTATTCTGGATTCGGCTCAGGTGTCTCCTCCTTCTTTAATACCCTAGCCTCGTCCACATCCTCCCCGAGCGCTGGCGTCAGCAGCACAGGCACACCAATCAGCAGCACGGAGAGCGCCGTGAATATCATGAACAATCTATTCGGTCCCGGCATGGAGAACAGCTTCCAAACATATTCCGTTCTGTCGCACGAAGAGCCCAATGGCCTGGTAGCGTTTGAGAATCTAGAGAGCCTGGACAACATTTACCCAGCGGCTCTCTCTTCCAACATTGGCACACTCAACTCCACTGCCTGCGGCCGCATTGACATCATGGGCACCATTGTGTACGACTCGGCACCATTCCTGTATCCGTTCATCATCGAGTACTCGCTGATCGGCGCTGTCGTTCTGTATGTCATGTGGAAGCACATCGGACGCTACCCAGGCCGAATGAACGACGAGGATCTGGAGCACAGGCTGGAGGTGATGCTATCGCGCCGAGCCGTTGCTATGGCGCAGCAGGCACGTTCCGGACGCGTCGATTGCGTTGGCTCATCGAAGGGTCTGTTCTTTGGTCTGCTGCTGTTGGTCGGTGCGCTGATTTGCCTGATACTCTTCTTCGTCTTGGTGCGTCATCAGCAGTTCTCGCTGTTGGCCATTTACCTGGCCGATGCCAGTCACTGCGTGCTAATGGCCTTCGCCATCCTGGCCACCATTGTGGGCTTTATAAGGTGCGTATCGTACGATCGTACGAAGCAACACCAGACACCAAACACCATGGACCACACTAACTCTGCGTCTTGCATCTCTTTTACAGGGTCAAGAACTTGAAATTCCGCTGCGAGGAGCAATCCAATCTGAATGACATTTTGCTACGCATCTCGGCCTTTGGCTTGTTCACCTACTCGGTGTTCAGCATCATTGCCGGTAGCCTAAAGGTGCTTGAATGCGAGCCCAGTCTCCTGGTCACGACCACCGGCGGCGTTGTCGTCTTTCAAGTCATCTTGCAGCTGCTCTTTATTGCGGACGTATCTCGTCGTCGCGTCCACCTGCCGGAGCACGATCGCAGCAAGCCCGGCCGCCAGATAGTCACCTTCCTACTCATCTGCAATGTGGCCATGTTCGCCATCTACACATTCGAAGCTCAAAAAGTATTCGCCAATCCTGTAAGTAGATATGTACGTAAGCGAGACTGAGTTGAGTAAGACGATTAACGATCTCGTTTTCTTTCTCTCTCTTTTTGTAACTCTATTCGTTTCGTTACACTGCGTAACGTTCACTTAAGTAGCATAGTGCTGCGTAACACCTTGTTAAGCCAAGTGTTATGCGATATTTTAACCAGAGTTGCCAGATGTATATATGATGCAGATACTTTCGTTAATATCAACAGCGATCTACCTCTGACCACTTTCTTTCACAATCGTGTGGTCCTACGAAAATCACAGCAATCCTTTAAAGAAGATCAAGATCTGAAAGCAATTTGGCAACTCTGGATAAAATATTTTACCATTTTATGTAGCCTGGCACAGTGTGGTATTCAAATTGTGGTTTCGTAGGGTTGAATTCTGCAACTTTTTAGCCTCTTTATCGGGGCTATTAGCCTTCACCAGCCTTAGCCTGCCGCCAGGCATCTACTTATTATCGATTCTTTAAGACTCCACTGTGCCTTGTAAGCTACATACACGCATGTAACACCACACGTACAGGCGTGTATGTAGAGTCGTGTATTTAATGTTGTCTTGCATGCCGTTACCGTGTTACTGTTATTGTTACCTGTACGTTGACTATCAAAGTTGCTAACTCTAATCGATTTCTCCCGGAAACCCGCCAACAGGTGCAACTGGAGTTCTACGGCTTTGTGCCCTGGTCCATCATACAGCGCATCACACTGCCCCTCTGCATTTTCCATCGTTTCCACAGCGCCGTCACACTCGCCGAGATCTGGAAGACCACCTACAAGGCGCGTCTGGAGTAAACTCCCCACCATGCAGCAGTACCATCTCCAGCACCACGAGGAGAACGCTCTGGAGTGCTCTCAGCAGTGCACCAGCAATCAAAAAACCATTTCGAACGAAACGCTGATCGTTAAAAGTTAGTTTCTAATTACACACACATGTGTCGCTCCACAGACGACCATGCATGTGCGCTTGTTTTGTTTTCCCTTTTTTTGTTTGGTAGATTCGCAAGGGTTCAGGGGTAACCTCATGGTAGCTTTTCAGATAGATGGCAGTGCGCGTCGTCTGGGGATTTCTGTGAGGTGGTCGCCCGGCCCAAATCGAAGATCAAACAAGCGAAACAAAACGGCATAACAAAATCGAATGAATCAAGAATATAAGTTTTATTTAAGAGAAAGAGGAAGCGAAAGAGTGACAGTAAAAGCAAATCAAGAAGAGGGGAAAGTAAGAGAGCTAAACTCCCAAAGCGAACCATTGGACCATCGGCGCCCCATTGAGTGCGTGGTTAAAACAAAACAAAAACAAAGAAAAACAAAATCTGATAAACCAAAATCAATAAACCAAAATTGTCGTATTATTATAAAGCAAAAAACAAAACAAAAGAAACCAAAAATCTCGATAATTATTAACGATAACGATAAATATAGTGTTGCATATACATATACATACACATATAAAACATGCATTCATATATTCAAGAAAACAGAAGAGAATTAACAAAAACAAAATGCTAAAACCCAACTCTGAAGATCAAGAAATTTGAGGAAACTCCTCACCAAGAAAAAAAACCCACAAACAACATTTTATTAAGAGCAAATTAAATTAAATCAAATGAAATGCAACGATCGATAACACTGTTGATCGATTTAATTTTAATTAAACTTATCAATTTTTTTTTGTTTTTTGTTGCTTGTTTTGAAAACTTAATAACTAAGTCATAGCATTATAGAACGGCAGTGAGAATGCTTAGATATGTTTTTTTTTTTTTTTTTTTTTTTTTTTTTTTTTCACAAATTTGTAGTTTTAAAACACATAGGCCATGTGGTTGCGTATTCGCCACGGTTTTCCCACACCATAAGAGATAATCGATAAAAGCTGCCGCCATTCAATAATCTTGAGCTCTCATCGATGGCGAATGTCATGCGAATGAGAATGCGAATGAATATTTTACTTTATTAACTGCTGCTTTATTATTATTATTATTTAACTTTGTTCAATTTACTGCAATATTGTGTTACTAAAACCAAAAAAAAAAAAGAAAAAAAATTAAGAAGAAAATCAACTTTATTTCCTATATTTGCAAAATTGCATTTTTGTTTGTTTTTATTCATATTAACAAGAAAGAAAAACCGAAAACAAAACAAAAAAAACATAAAAAATAAAAATTAAAACCAAAAAAAATTAAACACAAATTCAATTAAAAAATCATATAAAATAAGAAACCCAAGAGAATCAATTCAAATATGGTTGTTTGTTTACTTTTTTCGTATTTGCCGATTTCGAATTTTCGAATGTGCTCAAGTAGTAGGTATATACACATACATACACACACACATAATATATACAAAAAACCAAACAGAAACTATGACAAAAGTAGTTGAAGCGACGCGCAGAAAAGTATGCTATGTTATGTAGCCATTAAAGCAGCAGTGCAAGGAAAATTCAAATAACACAGCCGCCATAAAGAAAACTGAAATCACCTTACATTTTTTGTGTAGACCTTTTGCATTCTGTCCACTCCGATTCAATTCGATTCGATATAAACACAACAACAGCCTAAGACAACAACAACAAGAACAACAACAAACTGTGATGAATTTACATTTATGTATTTATGAATTCTTAAACCTTTTTGAGATACGTATTTGTTGCTTTGGTTCTCCTTACCTTATCAGCTCCATTTATCAAATGTCCTTTCATTTTCACCACTCCCTCTCCACTCTCCAACATTCCCTTCGATGACACAAACACATCTCTTGTAATCGGTAATCGAAAGCGGGGCGTCAAACACACACACACAGAAACAATTCCATGGCCAATTGTAAACAAAACAAAAACAAAACAAACGACAAACATGTTGTGGCATAACAAACAAAAAAAATATAAAAAAAATTAAAAAAAAAAAAACAAAAATATATATATTTAAACAAGAAAAAAACGAAAAAAAAAAACATTTTTAATATGCATATATACATACATATACATAGATATATAAATACAAGTTTATAAATGTCCATTTTTTGATTATTACTTAGTAGATGATGTTAAACTCAAGACAACAGTGAAGAGAAAGAAAGAAAGCAAGCAAAAGCAACAGAGCAAAGGCATGATGATGATTTGTATAATAAAGAAAAATCAGCATAATGAACGGTGGCGAGCAAAAGTTATATGAAGAGTTGCGGCAAACCGAAAAGAAGAGAGAGATAAAAAATTGCCAAAAATTAAATTGCTTAGCTGCTTTGAAGAGCCAACAGAGAACATTGGAAGACGGACAGAATGACGTTGACGATGAGAAGACATTTTAGCTAAACCAAAAAACTAAAAAAAATAAAAAAAAACAAACGACAAAAGAAAAACGTTTACAATTACACATTAAGAACCATTTTTAAGGATATGCCATGCAATGTATATCTATAAATATATATATATATCAATATATATATATATGAAAACTTATATATAAATATGCTGTATACTAACCCACCAAATTCAAAGTATTTCAATGTTTTATATGCAAACAACAACCAACTACAACAAGAAGAACTTTTAAAACGCCATCTGGCGTCTCGTAACAAAAGCAAACACAACTCTCTGATCATTCGCATTCCCTAAGCTGATTTGACTTTTTCAATTAATCGATTCATCACCATTGAATTGCATTCGATAGCTGCCAGGCATCCTTTGATAAACTGATGATGAATTGAATTTGAATTTATTAAACGTAAAGTCAACTGTCAACTGGGAAAAGCTTTTCAACGCTTCTCTATTTACACTTCGACACACTCACTCACACACACACAGACAGCACCCGATAGACACCCATTGTATGGTATACACTGCCCACTAGTACTTTAGAACGTACTTGGTTACATAAAATTTAATCTGCAATTAAATATATTAAACATGTAAAAAAAAAAAGCCAAAAGCAGCAATAGCAACTGTGTCTTGTCAGGCGATTAGAGCGAGTGTAAGCAACAGGCGAAGCGAAGAGTATTTCATGCAGCTTGACAGCTTTGCCAACTATCGTCAACGGTAATTTCACCACTAGCGATAGCGATAGCTTCAGCACATTGCTAACGGGGTCTCGTCAACCGCTAAATCTGTGGGTGAAAGGGAAGTTTATAGGCCCCCCAAGAGGGCTGGAAGAAAACAAACTCAAAAATGCGAATCAAATTCAGTTAAAACTTGTGTACTTGCGTAGGATTTTAGTCACTCATAAAATACATACATACATACTTACGTAGTATAGGCATGTGTGCGTACACACACGCGCGCACACACACGCAATATGAAAACAAGTGTTTTGTCCCATTCGATTTTAGTTTACTTAAGATCGATCATCGATACACGCCTGTATTTGCGTGAGCGTGTGCGTGTGTGTATATTTGATGTAGAATGTGCATGTAGAGCTGTTCAAAGACACAAACAGACAGAGACGTACATCCATGCATACATGCACTTGCAGAATCGTACATTAGAGATTGCATAGAATTGCTTGCGTATTTATATTTATTAAATGTTTCAACTAAGTTGTATAATTGTAAGTAAAATTTATTAAGGACATAATGGGATTATGTAATTGTATCTTTTTAAACAAGAAAACTTAAGAAGGAAAAAAATAACAAACACGCACAAAGCAACTAATATTTAACCGCAAACCAGGAACAACAATGACACCAACAACAAGGAGAAGAACAGCAGCCGCATGGATGTATCCCTGGCCGGCTGCAAGGCATTTGTATTTACATTCATCTGTTTATCTACACGGCCGGCCGTCGTGTATGTATTCGTGTAGTTAAATACACTTGTCCGTGTGAGAGGCCATTGCATACATGCATGCGTGTATTGAGATTTCATGTATCCATACATACATACAGACATACGTACGTATAAAATAGATTTCCATAAACTGACATACGCATACATTCGAACTTATATACGCGCCTATATACATACATGCGTGCATACATACATACATACATAGATATAACAAAGCGAACTTTACATGCATTTACAACCAGAATTAAAATAAATAAAATGAGAATGGAAAAAAGCAAACAAAACCAACACAAACATTTTTGTCCCCATAATCGCAATCGCTCAAATAAATAATTACAAATAATGCAAATTAGTTATAAATAAAAATTATAAAGCCAAACAGCAGCAAACAGCTGGGGAAGTAACAGCAACTCGTTGCAGCGAGAGTCAAGCAAATGCCGGCCAATCAAATTAACGGTAATCGAGATCGTGCCGTTGCACTCTGCCTGCATATATACGGACAGCTGATGGCAAGAAAACGAAAACCAAGCAAAAGACGAAGTAAAGGACACACGACGACATATGCGTAATTTTTAATTGAATAAAAATAAAAATTAGTATTTAAAATATGTACAACAAATCGCTTAAGTCGTCTTTAATCTGTGTTAATCTGGGCAGCCCAGCAGCTCCCCTGTGGTGAATTTGCCTGCAACCGTGGTGAATATGCTATCAAAAGGCAAATAAGTAAGTAAGTTGGCTGCACCAGATCATCTGAATGACGATTGGCAACTCTGAAGTCATGACTGCTACCTGTTGGCAACTTATCTCTTAGCAGCTTAATAAGCCACCAACAACGAACGACTTAAGAAAACAGTTTTACAATAAACATAAATAATTTTTTATTAAATATTTCCCATCTTAAAGGGGAAAGATCACAAACTATTATATTAAACAGACGATACAGCTATGTTGAGATTGACTTTGAAACTGGCCCAACGATAGTCCCGACTGTCTGGATCCCGCACCAAACATAACCTCTGTTCGTTGCCTGCAATTGCCTTATGGCCTGCAGCAAGCAACTGACGCAGTCCGCCCGCCGTCACATAGCCGACAGCACAGGCCTTGGCCTCGGTAAAGCTGAATCCTGCGGAGCTCACATAGCCAAAGACTTCGCGGCTGCACTGGCGACGCACACTGTAACGCGTTTCGGTCGGTTCTGTGGGTAGCCAGAGACGACACATCTCCGCTAGCTGGGCACTCACCAGCGGTGCCGTATTGGCCGGACGTATGTGTACGCGTCGCGTGCTCGTCTCCTGCAAGCGCCGCTTCTCGCGCACCCGTCTTGCCCGCAGACGTTTGAGGTTACGTTTGTGCGCCAGACGGAGTTGCTTACGCGGCTGCTCGTTGAGATCAGCCTGCGGGGGTTCGAAGTGCACTGGGGCATTATCACTGCGCTTCAGTTGGCGCATCCGTTGCTTCCAATCACCACGTGCAGGTAAACAGATCAAGGCATTATCCTTGAAGTGCCCACGGGACAGCATGCTCAGTTGTATCTGGATGAGACAGTCTTCCGACACCGACGTCGGCAGCGGCTGTCGTTGGCGCAAACTGTCTGTGATGCCTACCAAGAGGCTGCGCTCCCGTAGCACATGGAAGGAGGCAGCACTGGGGTTGACTGGGGTGGTACGCCAATCGCGCACCAGCTGCTTCCAGGGGGCACTGAATGGACTGACTACGCCCAGTTTGCGGTAGTTGCAGCGCTTATTTGGTGGCAACCGGAAATACCTCTCACGTCGCTCTGTACCAGCCAGGGCAGCCTGCTGTAATCCTACGAAGAAAACTTGTGGTTATTGCAAGTGGAAGAGGCGTGGAATGAACCGCTGCACTTACCGGCTACTGTGTCTGGCAGATGCTGCTCAGTTCCAGCCTCCCTGGCCACAGAATCGAATTCCCTTAGACCCCCCGGCCTGGCGCCCCACATGACCAGAGTCAGCCACAACAACAAACCGTATCGGGCAGGTGCAATCACATCCCAGCCGCTGCCATAGCCCAGACGTTTGTAGTCCGCTTGCTGCGATCCCGGCCGCTGTATCAGTATGCGGGACAGTGGCTGCAGCTTTTGGTCAGCAGCACACGATTGACCAGGCACGATAACGTTCTGCTGCCGCAGCTGCTCAAAGGCATGAGTTGATACCACGTCCCGGCTAAGGCGCTCGCGTGATTCAGCATCCCAAAGCGAGCTAAGCGGCAGGCAGCTGGGCTGCGACACGAGCAGCTGATTGGCTGAGCTTGTGCCTCGATCACTTCGTTTCATCTGCGTGGCTTTGCTACGCTTCTTGGGTCGCTGCAAGCGGGGATCCCTAACGGTGAAGCCCATTATCAGGTTTGAAAGAACCTCGCTGGGCGAACTCAATTGCAGGGCCGCCTCACAGTAATTGGACTGCGGCTCCAGGAGATCGGTTACCATAGCCTCGCCTTGTACATTCGGCTGATAGGCACGCAGACTGGCAGCCAGTATGCGCTGGGACTGCGTTCCTGTTAGCCGAAAGCGATTAAAGGCCTGTTGAAGAATCAGCAGCTCAAGGGTTTCATCCTCATTGACATGGCGATTGTGGCGCTCAAAGGCCTTGGTGTGGGTCCAGAAGCGTTGTGGTTGCTCTTTCTCTTTGCCAGCTTTCGTCTGGCCAACATTTTCCTCCTCGTTTCTGTTCTCCACGAGCGGTAAGATTTGTTGTCGCTTTGATTTAAGTTCAAAGACCTGCAAGAGCTGCTCAATGGTGGCAGCAGCTGCGCTTGGATGCAGCCACAGCCAGAGCGTGCGCTGTTCACAGTTCTCCTCATCCTCTGGCCGCCACATGAAACTAGCTTGCTGCAATGCACCAGCAGGATACTGGCCATCGGCAAACAGTTCAATGCTGCCCTCACGACGTCCGGTCAGATATGTTCGAGCTGCTATCCCAGGGCCGCACTGCTGGCTGGTCAGACGAGCGAAGCCATCGCGTATTTGGTTAATGTTGCCCTTTAGCTGGATGCAGGAGTAATAGGATATGTCCTGCAAGAGACAGTGCTGGACACTGGCTCGGTAGCAGGCCCGATAGGTCTTGTTGCAGCTGGCATAGGGGAGCCGATAGCCCCAACGGTTAATCATGTGGAAGCGCTTGGCGTGCCAGATGTGTGTTTCCAGCCATTTGTGCTGGCGCTGGCGACGCTCATATTCACACAACGTGTTCTTGGGACGTCGGCGGTATTTGCGCGATGGACGCTTTGTGCAAACTGGCTTGTTGCCACCCTTGCTCATTTGGGACTCATGGGCAATGCGGTACTTGCGTGGCAGGCGCTTCGGGTGATGGGACATGGCTCGGCGCCGCATATGCTTGGGCAGCGACTGGAAGATAAGTTTGGTGCATTTCGGATGCTGGGCATCGGCAATGAGACTCTTAATCTCCCGTAAAGCGCCGGCTGCATAACGGTACGTTGACAGATGCGTGGGGCAGTCATTGTTGGCATCATACTCCAATTTCTGCGTACTCATCTCTATTCTATCTGTATTGTTTGGCCATTAACAAGATACTACGGTTGCCGTGCTTAAAGCAAAAACAAGAACTTGAATGCATCCGCGGCACGTGTGGGTTGATAGAGATGTCGATAGAGCACTTATCGCTTTTGCAAAAAAAAATACTTTTACACAACGTCGATATCTTAATCGAAAAGAACGTGATTATGCGGTTCTTTCCATTCGCATGTATATTTAAAAAATCTGCGAAATAAGGAAACAAATCGGCCAATGTTTTTTAATTGAAACAAATGCTTTTTATTTGTGGCAATAAATATCGCTTTCAGATATTGTTGAGAAAGTATCGCGTGTAGATTGCCCAATATCAAATATCATGCTATATCGATATCTAAATACGATACTCCTATACGATAACATCCCAAGCTCACGTAGAAAACTAATTTGGGAATAAGTTTTTGTGTTTTTTAAGCATATGCGAAAAGCAAAAATCAATACATTGCTAATACACAGCTTGTTATTTGATTAAGAAAAGATAATCAAAGTTCAGGCAAAAGTTTGCAATGCCAGTCGACCCGAGAAAGCATTAAAAACAACAACGGCGACAACAACAATGATGTGTTGTGCATGCGTGTGTGTGTATGTTTTGAATCGTGTTGTCTGATTGTTTCCATTTCTTTTCGCGGAGTGAGTGTGTGTGTGCCCGTCTGACTTCGTTGCGCTGCGAACGTGTGTGTGCGTGTGGTGTGGGTACGGTGGGCGCGGGGCGGGTTGCCACCGAGGGATCTGTTGGGGTCTGCTGGGGCCAGGCTGCAATTTACTCAGCGAGTCAAAT
>JAWNPV010000501.1:0-18822 GCA_035078785.1 Collessia kirishimana
ATCACGTGCTGCACGGCGGGCTTCAGGACTACCTTGGTACGTCACCAACGAAGCCATAGCAAGAGACCTCCGACTGAGGCTGGTCGGGGACCAGATCAATTTCCACAGCAGTCGTTACGCAGACAAGCTTATGGCACACCCAAACTTGCTGGCAAGCGATCTTGCTGACCCTCTACCCTTCCGGCGCCTTAAAAGGCTTCATCCCTCCGATCTCCCCACGAGAAAAATCACCTAAAATCTAATTAAGAAATACAATAACCAAGACTCTAGGTCTACATAACAAATTTTTTCCTGTACACGTCCGGTAGATTTTAAATGATACTAAAAGTTTCCGACAAATAAACTTTTTTACTTAAAAAAAGCTATTTTTAGCACACGAAGAATAGAGAACAAAAGAATAACGCGTAAACATGCACTTTGTTTTTTTTGCGCGACACAACTGATCTCGTCAAGAGCAGATTAGCGACTGAAAAAAATATTTGTTGATTTCATTGCCTTTGCTCTTTGCACATTTTGTTGCTGTCGCGATTTGGGGGCATAATTTCCAAGCAGCAAGAATGGCATTGCATACTTTTGCGCTGCAGGCATTAATAAATTGCCTCAGAAGTAGATGAGGGGCCGGCCACAAGATAAGGTCCATTCCGACTTGTCATTAATTCTTCCGAGAGATATTTAAATTGGACATTTGGCATTTTCTCTATATCTGCGTTGTCTTATTTATATATTTATTAATCGGTCCAGCAAAGTTTATGGTTCATACGTCTCTTATTCAATTTAAGTTTAAATCAGCTAAGAAAACAAAGAGTTGATTCACCCAGGCTCGTCTATTTCAATACTTCAGCATCATTGGCAATATAAACCAACTTGGTAAGTCAAAAGCTCATGGATTTGTTCACAAGAATAATCAGAGTGCTCTGGGCTACCGGATACCGACAATAATTACTTATCATTTACATTCAGCAACGCATTGTTTTCACGTGTTTCCGGGATATTGAACGGAGCAGAGGAAGTCCAAATCATTTTGCAAATTAACAGAGCACAGTGAATGGGTGGAAGGAACATCCTTCTACTAATAATAAGATCTAAACGACAAACGCAGTTAAACATTTCAGGTCACGAAGCCTATAAGAGCTAGATATCGACTTTCAAGAGATTTAGGATTTGTAAGCTGAAGTTGTCAACTAAGGCTCTTTTAATTAAAAGCATTTTAACACCTACCTGGACCTACGCCATCCAAGTATAAGTTACCAATGAAGTCATCGCGAGAGATCTCCGACTGGTGCTGGTCGTAGACCAAATAAACTTCCACAGCAACCGATACGTCGATCAACTATATAAATCATCTTGTAACAATAGGTTATATAATTGTTAATAACAGTTAAGGCATCCCCCAATGTCCATATTACACACCTTACTTTGCACTTGCCGTGTTGTATTCAGATGGCACTTCATAGATTCCGGCAAACTAATAATAAAAATTAAATATTTAAGATGAAAAAAAAAAAAAAAAAACTAAAACAATGCGGGAACTATAAGTATCTTTCAATTTAGGTCCAACATTAGCATTATGGGATCATAATTATAGGACTTAAGCTATGTTTCTCAGTTTGCAGGGAAAGAAACCGATTAAGTTGAACTAATGGAAATAATATTAAAATAATATATAATGAGATAAGGTAGGACAGGATTTCACTATAAAATCTTAGATGAATATAAGTATATAGTCGGGGACAGTGAGTCTACAAAGTGTTGTAAATGTTTTTAAACATATTTTTTGTGTTAACACTGAAAATCCTTTAAGTGGCGGAGGAAGTCCGGAGTTTTATCGAAAAATATGCAGAGAAGCTCTTCAACTTCACAAGGCCACAAGTCACCCACAATTCACCCGCTGGACAATGGCTTGACTATAAGAAGAGTAAAGAATTTCATCCAATCGACCTGCCGTGTCACAACTGAAACATTTCAATATTATTTAATGATTGTCCCTCTGGAACGTATTTTGAATATTAATAAGTAAATAAAAAAAAAATCATATTATAAAAATATTCTTTTGTGTTTATTATTATTTTTAGTCTGAATTTGTAAATTTAATTTGATTTAATTAATTTTATTAATTTATGTGGTTATCAGTCTAAAACGTTTCATGTTGTTTAAGTTATTGCCAAACAATTTTGTTTATTTTATATATTTTTTTTTTGTTTCTGTTTTTTATTTATTTATTATTTAGCTCAATATTCACAAAAGACAGCAGCTTTCTTAATTTATTTTTGATAAAACATTTTTCTTATTAAAAAATGTTTGTTTTGTTGTTTAAGAATCACTATATAACACAGTCTGGTGCTTTCGTTTTAAATATTTCTTATTGTTTTTATTTAAAAACTTATGGAATTTTGAAAGCATCCGCGAGAGACAAAGACATAAGCTGGGAGAAACACGTTATCTGTTTTTTTTTTTTTTTTTGTGTTTTTTTATATATTTTATTGACCTTCTAATCAATAGAAGTTTTAAATAAATTTTATGCTTCTGAAGGGGCCTCGTGCCCCTGTTGGTCTTGCTGTGGACTCTCCTAGTTCAGTTATATTTTATGTGGTGACTTTTGGCAGCCAAGGTTTTCGACAAGTTTGTCGTTGTGGCCATATTTTTCTTGGCTCTCCTTAGTGGGCGGGTAGGTGGGCATAAAAAAATGTTTATGGCGCCTCTAATTAGAAGAGAAAATTTAAGCGAAACGCAGCCTCAGACTCGTAAAAAACTCAAAGCCAAATGGTCGCGCGACATATTGAATTAAATATTCAATCATAATAAGAAGAGGAAAAGTTGGTTAAGAGTTTGCTCCCCAGCCGCCCAGGCTGTCCCTGAGGTCCCAGGCTTCCAGGGAACATTTAATGGCCAAGGCTGTAGGTGCTGTGTCGCTGCTGCTTCTGCTGTTGCTGCTGTTACTGGCAGCTGAACTTGATAGACAATTTGAAGTATGTCATAAACATTTACCGTTCGACGTGAGCCTCCTCCACACACTTGGTTGCCATCATCTTCAAGAACGTTGTGTCGTTGTCTCTTTGCATTATGTGTGTGCGTGGGTGTGTAAGTGTCTGTGAGTTTAACATAAATTAACTGCATTGATATATTCACCTACACATACAAGCTACGTAGGTGAGGCTGAGGAACTGAAGCTCGAACTGTCATGCTGCCAGTCAAGGACTTTCGGCAGTTTACACTGAAGTACGTAGGCGTTCATTCCACTTCACAAAGTCAGGAGGAAATCCATCCACGAGAAAGCTTAAAAAATTATATATTTTTAAGTGCCACCCAGTAGACATTTTAAAAGTCTTTTCATGATATTAATAAGCAAAAGCTAAGTGGGCCTAAGAGAGTTGGGATGTGTTTTTTTAACTTTACCCGGAAGACTTCGAAGTCCAATCAAATGAATGGTGAGAGGCAAAGACTGTTAGAGGAAACCGCATTCGGCCTTTAACAGATCTTTGGTTTTTAATATTTGAAAAAACTAACCAAGTTGACAAATTCTATGTATGAAGATTTATTGTAATAAAATCTTGGCATCCTCTAGTCAACATCCATCGGCTCACATTGGTCATTGTCGGAGTAAAAGCAGCTAGGAGTATGACTCTCTGCAACATGTTGACGATGTTGGGGCGACCATTGTGTGGTTTGCATGTTAAAAAATGGACACGTTGGATTGCAACCTAGCATCTCATCGGCATTTCTCGATTTCTCGGCGCTCGAGTATCGCATTCGCTTTTTCTCTGGCTGGTCATCATCGTTCATATTGCGTTTGCGCTTCAGGGACGACGTGGGTTTAGCCCGGACACCAAACATTCTTAATTATTGTATAACAAAAAAATTTTACAGCTTTTTGATATTCAAATAAAATATGTAGAAAGAATTTTTGATATGTGATTCGAATACTTTTCAAGGCAAAGATTTTTGAGTGTGTTAACTGGCGATCAAAATGTCAGAAAACCTATGGATAGCTAGATACCTTTTCATGCTAATCCCACATGGACGAGGTAAGTGCCTTGATCCTAATTAATCCTAATGAGCAATATCCTTAATTAGAATATGACTGTCCATCAACTGTCAAATTCCTAATCAACGTTTTGCTAAACTAAACAAGTTCAAAGTCTTGAGCTTGGGAACATTAATAAGATTTCTTTAAAGTTAATTAAAAAAGTTTGCTGTAGGAATTTGGCGTAGATATCTAGACATGAAAGAACAGTAAAATTCTCACAAAATTTAAAAACTGCTCTGCTTCCACCGCTGTTACCATGAATATAGAATTGTGGAGCTTTAATGAGAAAGCTACTGCCCTTTACTCTCAAGCGGGGAAACTATAAATCAAAACAGCTTGCTTCACCCAACTCCATTGGTTTTTGTAGCAGTGTAGATCTGAGCAACATATTGACACAGTTACTTGTCGCTCCATTGTCGTATGTCGCTCCAACCAATTTCTGGTAACGTTCAGTTTGACGAAGCCTAAGAACGTCCTACTGACTCTCCAATACCGTTCTGACCTTCTGGCTGGCACCTCAGTCTCATAGGTCGCCTGGATGTTGTGTGCAATATGCATGGCATGTAATTATTATTTTATGGCATACAATTAGGCGCAGGCGGAAGTACTTGAGGCCACGTTGCTGTAGTGAGCGCTACGTGAGCAAAATGGCTTGGCAGACAGCCGGCGTTTAAGGTCTGCAACACATTCCAGTGGGCGGCATTGGCAGTGGCTTAAGGAGTTTCTGCTCTCTGCTTTGTAAGACGACTGTGCTGTACTGTACTGTGCTGCAGTTGTTATTAGTTATGTTCGTGGCAATTAGCCAAAATAATTTCTAATCCTATTAGCCACACGCACACTCTAATCTCGATGCGTACGCGTGTGTGTGTGTGTGTACACGGCTTAAATGTCTATCAAATGTTACCGGCAGCCATTTTCCAGGAAAATGTAATCTCCTTTGCGTGCCGTTTGTCTACTTGTATGTGTGTGTGTGTGTATTTACGTGTGTGATAGATAATCACTTGTATAGAAATGATGGTTAAATTTTGTATGTTGCGTTTGAAATTGAATTTTCCCAGCAACAGCTCACTGAACTTATAAATACATTTATATAAATTTATTCACCTATATACCTATGTGTATGTATATGTATATGTAACTGTGGGTTCAGGTACTTCCTGGTGGTGCCCCCACCATCCACCACCATCCACTCTACTCCAGCTCCAGCTCCACTAATGTCCAAGCCCCAATTGACAGTTTTATTTGATGGCTCAACATTGTTTTGATTGCAAAATTAATTTCAATTCAATCAACAAACATAATGTGGCTAAGTAAATATTTATGCCCACTTAGACATGGCTAAGTGTGTGTAAAACGAAAGCACAAACATTCGTGTTTACATACGAGGGCTGCCTAATCAATTACCTGACCGAAATCGTTACCCTGGCAATCGTAGAAGGACACAGAGGAGCATTTCTTCTCGTTACTCTAAACAATTAATTTAGAGAGATATAATGATTTAGCATTTAGTTTTGCGCAACAGGATTCGGATTTCTTCAGCGTATTGGTATTGCTGTATGTTGAGGAGTTTTTTACCCACCAAAAGCTTTTTTGAATATTTTGAGATATTTTTTCATGGTTCATTTGAAAAATTAATGTTAAACTGTCCAGACGTTTAGCTGCTCCATTTAGTTTGTGTTTGGCAGACGTAAAATATAGAGAAGCAGCAGGAATCAGGTAGTTAAGGCCGTTGCCTTAGCACAGGCTCTGCACAGTACAGAACGGATTGCGAGCCGTATTTACGTAGCTTTTTTTATTATTGTAAATTTTAATTTTTTTTTAAATCTAGTCTCAGGTAGATTACACTGACCTAAATACATTCACGTTTTATATATCAGTTTGCTAAAATGTTAAATAAAATCAATTTTAATAAGTTGTATGTAACAAGTCTGTGATTTATTTCCTGTGATTTTTATTAAATAATGTTAAATAAAATCAATTTTAATAAGTTGTATGTAAAAAGTCTGTGATTTATTTTCTGTGATTTTTATTATATATGAGTATAAATCGAGAAAAACGCGTCTGTATGAATTATGAAGAACCAAATTTCTCTTCAAGGCGGTTTTTTAAAGCTATACAAGTATCAACTGTCAGAGGCTTCTACTAGTTTTCATCCGACCCTCGGGCATTAAGCCTGGAAGTGCAAACGCCTTGCTTGGACAATGCACCTACTTATAGGAATTAATTGTTGTCAATCAGTGCAATTCCTAAGCCTTTCATTCGATTCCCAGCCTAAGGCCACCGGAACTAATGCTAAAGATGCCCTCAGGCAATTGTAATTGCATTTAGTGGAAGTGTGTGCAAACATAGTTGTAATCAAAGGCCTGCAGCGATTCGATTTAATAATGAGATCTATGGCAGCTTGCCCATTCAACTGGCAAATGCTTACCAAAGAGTGTTGCCTGCTTCAGAGCTGCAATTTGAAATGAAAAAATTCAAATAGCAATTTCAATGGCTGTTGCTGTTGTTATTGTTGTTTTGTCACAGATGCCATTGTTCCAGAAGTTAATGCAACATAAATTTTCATTTTTTATTTATCACTCATATGCGCCTCGTGTTTTTATGCTTGACTTTTCGTGCAAATGATTGTTTTGGCTGGCTTTGCCATCCCCCTGGGAGGGAGAGAAACAGAGAGTAATTTCCAAAAATAGAATAAAATCAAGGAAAAATCAAATATGAATATAAAACAAAGCAAAATAAAAAAACAATGTGCAATAAAACTGCCACAAACATGGCACAGGCTACATGGCACAGGCTACATGGCATAAGCATAAACCACAGACATGGGCCTAGCTGCCATCACATGCTCACACACGCAGGCAGACACACACAGGCTCATACACACACACATGGGCATATGTGGAAAATGCTAAATCAGCATATTTGCGAGTTTATTTACAAGGACATTTATAAAAATTTACGGTCGCGCCGTAAATTGCAGCCGCCGGGCAGGTCTTGAGATTTATGCGTCGACGATTATATCAAAGAAAGGCAAACTGAAAGGGTAGATTCCCCCTTTACTTCGCCCCCGCATCCCACCTCTGCTCGGTGTCGCATTCGCAAGCGATTTCTCACATAATTCAAAAGTTGTTGCATAAAACAAGAGGTTTATGCCACAGCGCAGGGGGGACGCCGAGTCAGAGGCAGCTGGGGTTGCAGAAGTCAAGAGCTTGAAACGGGTTAAAGCGGTTTCAAGCAAAAACCCAAGTATGTGTGACACAATTGAATGAGCTGCCACAATAGGAATGGAGCATTATAAATTGGAAACGTTATTGTGGAAAAAATTCAACAGCTTTCCGGGTAGCATTTACAGACAATGGACTGGTAATTATAGAAGAAAATAAACATTTTCTCTACTCTATTGATCAACATCATTAGTCTACAGCTTCGTCATAAACCACAGAGAAAGAAGGTAAAGGCATTTAAAACGTTGGATAAATCTGTAAACAGCTTTTTTGATCCAAAACCAAACGGGCTTAAATCGTTTTATCGTTGGATAAATCTGCTTAGAAGAGCTTTTCTAATCCAAAACCAAATGGTTTTAAAAGCCTTTTCTACTACACCAAGAGCATCCAGTTCCAAGATGATCTGAGCTCTGAATTGCTAACCAGACATCACTAAGGAGCTACATTGTCCATCCACATGGGTCTTGTTTTCCTTTACGAATGTATTTCGGAGTAAGCAGAAGTAAGGTGGCCTGATTTTATTTCTTAAGACTGCCTCTAGGTGCATTCTGAACAGTAGGCAATTCTCATATACAATCTACAATAATTAAATTTTATTCAAATTTTCCATAAACTTGCCATTTGCTCAACTAAACTAGTTTCTAGACTCTTCAGCAGCTTCTTCTTCAGCCTCAGCTATCTCTCTAACAACTTTTGACTCTCGACTTATCCTCAATGGATTGATGATTCGGATGAGGCAAGTGTTGAACGACTTAACGACCTTCTCTCAATACTTTGTGCCACTTAAATAGTTGCGTTTCTTATAAAATAAAGTCCCCAGACGATTCCATAGCTGTGATTCCATTAAAAATACAGAGTTCAAACTAAATTCTTTATTAAATTTCATTTTCCATGGTTAAAATCGCCAGGCAACTGTCTAACTGTTAACCTTTTAAGCATAAACTTCTCTTAAGTATAGAAAAACCTTATATCAATCTAGGAAATGGATTAAATAAACTTATTAACTGAATCGTATACCGCTCAGCACAAGGTTTTACCTGCTTTTACCAAGGTATGTTTAGAGTCAATTGATGGAAACCAATTCAGCTGTATCAAGTGTTAAATAAATTGATGGGATAAAGCAGCTTACTGGCGGTAACAGAATTAACTCTGTAAGCGGCAAGTCCTGCAACGAGAATTACAAAGACTAAGAAAATATCCAATGCAATTCATTGGAATTGAGATATTGAAAAAGTTTTCCGTTTAACTGAATTTACTGTGCAGATTTTCTCGTTTTCTAAAAGGCTTTAAATTTTCCATTTAAAATTAAATAAATAACTGGTAAATTCTGTCTGTCTTGCTAGATTTTAAGTCATAACTGAGTGGAAAAAAGGAAGGCAAACATCCTTGCTTACAATTCACTTTGCAACGACCTTTTTGTAGAGTCAATGTCTGCTCTCAGTGCCGTTGGGGCTGGCGCCCTGCCACGGCTGTGCCTCTGTCTTTGTCGTTGGCTTCATCCATCATTCTGCGCTGTCATGCTGCATCTTCATCTGCTTCACTTTGAATCAATTGTAAGCTGCAGCAAGCTTGCCACCCAGCTGCTGTTGCGCCCCGCTTTACACAAATATCATTGGCGTTAATCCTTTTCTACATCATCAAACAATTTCATCAAATAAATCTAAAGTGATTTGTATTTGTCACACAGTTTTCAACTGCTCTTCGCCTCTTGTGTTCTGTTCTGTTCTCTTGTGTTGTGTTGTTTTGCGTTCTGTTACGTGGGTATGGCGTTGGCTCCGGGCTGTTGATATGTGCCTGTATGTGTCTGTGTGCGTTTGTGTGTAGCCAACATGTCTGCAACTTTTGCAACAGCTTTGAAACTCCTTTCGCTTCGTCTCTTTTTAAACGTTGAAGCATTTTTCTGTCTTTTTTTCCTCGTTTTTTTTTATTGCTGACTGCCGCTGATTGACTACCATAGCCATGGCCACTGCCAGCATTCGCATCCTGGTGGGTTCTGCTATCCTCCTCCGGTCCTGCTCTATGCATGTTTACTTTGCTACATTTCTCATTTAATGCCTCGGCCATGACGTTGACGTCGCCAGGCGCCAGGCGCTGCAACTGGCGGTGATTGAAAAGTTCATTTTAGCCAAGCAGCAAGCCAGCAAGCCACGAACCCCATCTGGTAGCCAAGTTGACTCGCACGTTAAGGTGTGAAGCAAACTTATTGAAAATATTTCCAATTAAAGCTTTTGTCAGATTATGCTGGTCCCCTGAGTCAATTCCGCCATTCATGCTCATTTAGTTCTAAAATCGATTTGCTGCTATTTGCCACGAGAATGGCTGTGGACGCCCCACTCTGTGGCAACCATAACTGGGTGCCGCACAACACGAAAAATATCTTGTTTTCTATTGTTTTTCCGTTTTTGGCAAACTCAATTGCAATCTGAATGCATTTGAATGCCACAAAACTGGCCACAAAATGCCAAATACAGGCACTTCAATAGCAATTTCCATTGAGGCGCCACAAAACGATTATCATGGTCCAAGTCATGGCAAAATTATAAATGAATTCTCGTTTCATTTAGTGTTACCAGCTCGTGGACTGCCGTCCTCAAAAAGCCCAATGTATGGCCATTCAATGACACTTCCCATGCCCATTCCCAGGCCCAGACCCAGGCCAACGGAGTTGTAATTCCCTTACACTTACAGTGGTAATTCGTGTTAACTTTTCGTGTAATGTGCAAATTTATGGTACAAATTTCTGCACAGACGGGGACAGCAAAAAAAGGACACAATGGAAAAAAATACAACGCATTCGTGAGCAATAAAGTGAAGAGTATGCCGAGCAGAAGGACATAAGGATTATAACTTGATGCGTTTATGCGGCAACTTATCACGTTTAGTTTGCCGCTTTATATTTCCATACAAAAGTACTAAAGTAGGTTCCTAGGATTAATTGTAGCTCATATAGCTATCAATATCTAAGCGTCTCCATAAATGGACGGTTATGTCTATACACAAAACTTTTTAGGACATCAAAAGCTATATTTTCTATATTTTTTTTACAGATTTTAGCAGACACCACAATAAAATTAAAAAAAAAAAAGAAATGGGAACCTTTGATTCTCGATATACCCTTTACACTGCTAAATAGAAATGTCAAACAATACCGACTTGACAACAGATTTAGCCGATAAGCCCCCTTGTTTGTAAAGACTTCGAGCCACTGCTAACGACCCACAAACAGCTAAGATGAATTGCTAAAGGTAAACAGCTAAAGAAAAAAGTCAGTTGGTCAGTTCCGATTATAATGGTGTTGCATTTATGCTACAAGTTTTTCTATTTTTCCGCATTTTTTTTAAAGAAACGAATACGTAACTTCCGTGACGATATTTATCGTCAAATAAAAACGATATTTGGTGTCTTCACTTCCCACATTCTGTTGTATCAACTTTTATAACTTTTATGGATTAAAAGACACAATAGCAGCCTTCACGATCATATTTGGCTACAAACTAAAGAGCCAAATAAATCAAATGCAGCTGTGGGGCGTCGCAACAAGCAACAAATGACACTTGAATGAGATAGTTGCTTGCGATGTTTTGGAGAATATAAACTCCAAGGTGGAATACCATGGTTCACAGCCAACTCGTATAAGAATATAATAAATTTCAGGTGACTTGACCAAAATTTACCCAAATAATTTCATTATTTAACGTGATTCGTGAAACCCTTTACAGAGGACATCAAAGATGATATTGCGTCTGGCCACGTGCAAACCCTGCGGTAGAATGTTGACATTGTAAACAACTTAAAGCCATCGTCCATGGTAGCCCGAAAGTCTGGTGCTGTCGTAGCCCATAAATGTTCTTCCCTGTCTCCGGTCTTTGACATTCGGCTTCTTTCCAGCATTTTGTTGTTGTAGTCGGCAACGTTGGTCATAATTTACAAGTGGCCACCGCCGCAGCAGCTTACCAATTGGTTACAATCCAAGGCCAAAACAGGAGCTGGCCAAAATGCAGACCCAGACAGAGACTGCCACTTGCCTCTGCCCTGCGACTCATATGTTCGCAACGCAATGGGGCGTGTGTGTCCGTGTGTCTTTGTCTTTGCAATCCAATGAAATTTATGGCCTCTGAAGGGCAGACAGCGTAAGAGGTTCATAAAGTTTAATAATTTTTCAAGTGTTAACTGTACTTGAAATTTAATTTGCCTGCGCCTAAGCGTATGCAGCAAAGATGCCCATAAACCTGAAACAAATGAAAATACCTTGTAAATAGACGTATGGAAACTAAAAAACAAATTCCACCAACTTCAACGTCAACGTCAACACCAACGCTAACTCCACCTGAGATGTTGGGTCGTAAAAAGCCAAAGAAGAAAATATAACATAACAGCTACCCGGCCCCAACGCATCTATCAAAAATTTATTTTTACTACCCACAAAAATTAAATTATATAGTCAGTCACTCATCTTGATGAATAAGTAGCCGTAAAAATGTGAAGGCCAATGGAATGGCCAAGAAAATGGAGCCATTCAAGTCGGCCGTCAGCATAAAAATCAATCTAATTTCATTCAAGTCAGTCAACATAAAAAAAAATGAAAGACGGACATTTCGTTCCTGGGTGGCTCGGGAGTTGACCAAGACAATGGCCAGCTGAGACTGAAACTGTTTAAATAAAGAGAGCGAGATTAGGCCATGGGTGGAGGAATTTAATTTTGAATGCCACCTAAAAGCACACAGCAAAAATTGCCCTGACTTTTTGATGTGAGCTGCTTATTAAAAAGGAAAAATTGAAAGTGATGGAGGACAGCACAACCAAGGCGGCGCTTTGAATAATGAGCGAATCCAGAGACAGGACAGACCCTTGGCTGGACCTAACATATAGTTGGATTCGCCAGCAACATCAATCAAATAGAGGTTTCTTGATAATAAAGCAGTTGGAGGGCATTCAGTGGTCTTATAAAATTTGTGCCCATAAATAGCTTACAAGCCACCGCAAGGCCAATAGAACTCTCAACTTGTATTTTATTTAATCGAGCCGTGTTAAGTTTAATCGAAACTAGCGTGACGTTTCAACACGTTCAATGGCCACTCTCAGTCAGCTAGAACCAACTTATGTTTGCTTGCAGTTACATACGTACGTATGTGAGGAGCAAAAACTGTTCGATCAGGTGTCAAGAGCTTGAACGACCAGCAAACATTTTAAACATTCAAGTCGGGTGTTTGATGCAACATGGTCCGCAAGAAAATTAATGATCAACAACAAACTGGCGGCTGCAACTGCTTACGTTCAGCATGTTGTCACTCGTTTCCCTTCTGTTCACTCGAAAGGGTTGCATCAGTCGGATGGCGAACGAACTTGGCTTACTCGTTGCAGCTACCTGGTGCAAATGAACGGGTTCATTTCACTCTTTACTAAGAAAGTGATACATCTGTGTCTTCTCTAACTGACTACATATGACTACCACACACTGCCGATTCAGCTTCCCCCTCACACGCCTTTTGACTAAGTACATTAACTCACTCTTATTTCTTACTTCTTTGCTTCATTTCATTTCGCTGTTTTGGACTTTGCTCACCTTCTTGGCTTAAACTAATTTCTCAGACGAGGACACTCGCTCGCATTGGGCCGTAATGTAAATCTCGTGTTGGATCCCGCACATAACTCACAGAGCCGAAAACACATGCAATAAAACATTTTCCGTTCGCTGTTTTTGTGTTTTTTCTCCCGTTCTAATGCTAATGACACGCCCACTCACACACACTTACAGGGAGGATCTGGGGGTCCATAAATTCAATTCAATTCGACCAGCAGCTGCAGTTGAGTTCAGTTCAGTTTCAAGTGATTTTCTTAATGTAGTTGAAAGAAAAAAGCAGAGCGCGCAAGTGGAAAGGGTTTCTCCAGTTCCCTCTTGTACACACATCTCTTAAGTGCTTCGGCCAACGGGATGAGATGGTGCCACACGGTGCCACATGGCGAGAGATGGGGAGACGGTGGACAGGTACAAAGCTTGGGTTGCCCTTTTCTTATGCCTGATCTAATAAATTTTCACTGCGCGACGCCTCGCAGAAGAGGGCGGAACAGATTTTTGACTAATATTTCACCTGCAGGTAAAATGTATCATGTGTGTGACTGAGGCGGTGGGAGTGTGAGTGACTGTGGTGAATGGGGTGTCCTTGGGGTGGGGACACCACACCACACTCAAGTTGCTTGGTGTAATTGTCTGAAAAATTACCGTGTCTACATGACACGCACCCACGCACGCTTTTGCATTAAATCAAATTGCCTGATTGTGTGAGAGCACAAGTGTGGGTGTGTGTGGGTGTTAGGGAGGAAAGAAAGTGCTGGAAAATCTAGAAAAGATTTGTAAAATTTTCAAAAAGTTTTCCCAACTAATATTCATGGTTTTTTATCTTTATTAAAATTATACAAATTTTTGTTTAATGGGTTTTTGTTTTTATATGTCAAAGGGATCGGTGGTCCCCATGATAATGGTTGGCATCATTAATTTAAAAAGCCCCGTTGTTGTCTTCTAATGAAAAATAATTCACTTAAGAAACGTTTTTTACAATGATAAATCGATTCTTCAAAAATGATGCAATTTTGCCAAGCCTCTTTGGCATACCAACGTCCTGGAAAAAGTAAAAAAAATTATAATTTAGTTACACTTTCCATTTATTCGTTAATTTAAATTTTATTCAAGTCCCAAGACCCAGGGAACCCTGAGAGATCGGGTTTTGCATGCATCTTTATATTTCCTAAGAGCAGAGGCCACCAGGGGCGGCGCAAAGGCGTTCTTATTGGCATTAACTATCGGATCTTTGGAACTCTCTTTATAACTAGGCAGCTGATTGGTCCTTTGACTAGACCAGCGTAGACGAGCCGCCAGCAATGTGTTCAGAGCAGATTCATGTCTCTCCCTCTCATTGGAGCAGCCAAATGAAACGTTTCGTTGTCCCATTTCCATTTTGCCAGTTTTTTCCATTCTTCTTATTTTTGTAGTTTTTTCTATTCTTCGATTATATCCATCCTGTTCGGAGACTATTGTGCTTAAAGGTATATCAGTGGCAATGGCTTTGTAGAGGTTGCTCATCTCCTTAATCTGCATTTTACCCATCTGATGGCTGCTTTCTCCATTGAAATTACTTAAATCTTGCATTACTTTGGGGCTGAATCCATGGTGTCGAACAGCCTGACCACCTTGTTCACGATACCCAAATTGGCCAGTCTTTGCATAACCATTGTCATTGCATTGCCCGCTTCGAACGCCCTGTATTTGCCTATTCGGGGCGGCTCTGAACTTGTAGCCCTGCCTGGAAAACTGTCCCATCGATTCTCCAGATTTTGCATAGCCAAATTTAAGGGCTGCATATTTGGGTTCAACATTACAGAACTTTTCAGAACTCCAACTACGAAGTCTTTGTCTCTTGGCAGACTGGTTCACAGGCCCGAATAGTCTATGCGGTTGAATCCAGTAGGATGCCTTGCTGGGACCATTGCTGCCGACCACTGGCTTATGATTCAGTCTTCTCAATTCCGTTCCAGTTGGTCTCGGCCCCGCTTTGTTGAATTTTTTTGAGATCACGGTTGATCCACCAGTTCTTTGCAGACAGTTAGAAGTCGCCGCCTTGCGGCACTTTGATCTCAAGATGCCACAAGTGCGAGCATCAGCTGGGAGGCTCAGACACCGCTTTTGCTTGTTGCTCTGTAGGTACTGGGACATCCTAATAAATGGAGTGAAGAAAAATATAATTTTAATCGAGACTCCGAACTGATAGATTAGAGGCCTAAACGTATTTTAAAAGTTTGACAACAAACTTAGGGTCTACTAGAGCTGATAAATTTTTCGTTGCCTTTTAAGTTAGAAATGATTTAAAGGACTGCAGTTTGTCGTTGTTTCGACATCGTATATCTGTTGTTTATTATATTTCTATTCCCTGTAAAAGAACATTGCTGTACTTAATACTAAAGCTAGAAGCGACCAATGAGATTACATAAAAGTTTTCAATTAAGAATTCAATGGGAATTAAAATAATTTTAAAGACACTGAAACAGAGCTTTAATCAGTCATTCCACAAGAAACATTTTTTTAAATATTGTTTAGGTTATTAAATTAATAAAATACAATATTCTTGAAGTAACTTAACTGCCTTGCCGTCCATTTATGTTTTTTGATTTACAAGTCCTTGATATAATTTTTCTCATATAAATTACTAAATTTTTAAGTTATTTAATGCGATTATTTACAATTTACAAGTTGATAGTCAATAGAAACACATATACTAAGCCTTTGTGCCTATAACTAAGCATCAATTTCATGCCACTTCTGTCTTACGTATTAAAAATGTTTACATATTTTTATTCAAACAAGCTTACTGCTACCTATATGGCAGCTTTACAGGTTAAAGGTTAACATAAAAAAAATCAAACAATTCCAATACAATATGGAAACTATACATCAAAGCATTTACAATTACCTTAAATTTATTTGATTACTATTATTTTTTTATGTATTTATTTATTTATATATTTATTTATTAATTAATTTATTTATTTATTTTTTTATACATTTATTTATCAATTTCCTAGTTTCTTTATTTATTAATTCATTTATTTAATTAACTATTTATTTATTTATTTAGGGTTTTTAATTATTTATTTACTTACTTATATTTTTATTTATTTCTTCATATTTTTATGTATTTATTTATCAATTTCTTAATGTCTTTATTTAATTATTTATTTAACTTGGGTATTTCTTTATATATTTATTTATTACTTTTTTAATTTCCCTATTTATTTATTTAGTTAATTGATTATGTATTTATTTATTTATTTATATATATATTTTTATTTGTTTGTGAAACTTTTGTATTTTCCCTATTAGGTTAGACTTATTTTTACCAATTTTTAAGGCTCCATATATGTTTTTCGCTGGGTTGCAGTGTTTTAAACATTACAATTATAAAACTTTGCAGCTGTTAGCCACTTAACAGCCCAGCCAGTATGCCATTGTTTAAATATTTAATCAAACATAAACTATGTAAATAGCAAACAATTTTTTATCTGCGGAATTATACGTAATTATTAATATACAATGAGTCAATAGTAGAATTGGTTAATCAGCTATCAGTCTGCCACACAAAAGTTAGCTAATTTTAACACAAGAAGAGCAATCCGTTTTATTCAACCATAAATATTTTCAAGTTCAGCCTGTTCATCAAGAATATACAAAGGTGTTCTTGAGTGTTTTTCTTTTTAACTAAATTGTAACTTTTTCTAATACTTAAAAGATTGCAGACAGTTTCAGTTTTGTAACTGAGACAGATAATTCCTTTGATTTAACGATATTTCTCAACATTTTTTTAAATTAACAATTCAGAATTACTCGACAAGCTCTAAATTTAAGTTTTTTTAATTTACGGCTGCACTTTTTACAAAAAAATTTAATATTTGCAATGCGTAAACACTTTGTCATAAAAAATGGTTTTTAAATACTTTTGACACACTGGTTACATCAGGTAAAGGTTCGATATATTTTTAATTTGAGTCGATATACTTTAAACTTTTTTTTGAATAGTTAATAAATTTAACTTTAGGACTATAAAATTTGTTTGCCACCTATTGTCAGCAACAATAATAAAAACGCTGTCAAAGTTAAAAATGCAAAATTTTTTGGTTTGTGTAAAAACTTTTGACCACCTCTGTAGATTTTTTCTATTTAATAAATTTTTTCTTCAAAACTTGCCTGTTAAAGAGAACTGACAACTATTTAGGTTCAGAAATTCTGCCTAAATGGAATAAAGCAACCTTTACTTAAAGGTCTTTGTTGTTTGTCAAACCAAACAGCATTATATTCGCCATAAACACATCGCAGATGGCTGTTGGCAGCTGGCAGTTGGCAGCTGGCAGCTTTGGCACTTAACACATTTGCCAACTTCCGCTTCCGCTGTTGCCGCTACTGCTGCTGCTGGTGCAAACATGTCGGCATCTGCAACAAGGCAACAAGCTGTGTGGGACTGTGTCATTTGAAATCTCAGCGTTTATTTTATGTTTGATTGAAACTCTGATTAATTTTAGCAGTCAGAGAATGACGGGTCCCATTGGGTACGTACGGGGAGCACTCCGGTTGCCACTGTCCGCCGCACCTCACGTACCATGGCTACCAATTCCTGGCCTGGCGATGACGAGTGTGTACCTTTATGGGCCGTAGTCGTCAGCAGCGTCAACGTCAACCCTCACGGCTACAAAAGTAACACTTATGGCTCAAAAATACATACACACATAAGCACATCCGTCGGGCTCCGTTGCCTCTCTCTCTTTCTCAGGTCTTTGTTGTCAATGCCTTGGCCCAGGTGTTTTATTTTACGTTCACGTACCGCGCATTGGTTACAAAAATGTCTTCCTGGGATTCGCACATACAGAGTCCACCCGAGTCCCGCACACGCAGCACATATTTGGAGCAAAAAATAAATAAATAAGCGCCGCGCACATTTTGGGCAACAAAAAGACGCCAGCAATCTGTCATATGGTTTGAAGTTGCAGCTACAGTATTTTAAGTTCTTGTGTCAAGCAGACCTAACCATATCCTTTCTGGAAATATTTTATCTAGCTTCCAGGTTCGTGTACAGTCAGACCAATATGATTCAATTGGCCTTGAAGATTGGCTTGTCAGTTGCAAATGACAAATTAAGAAGAAAACAATTTTTTAGCAGTGGAATGACCCAAAGGTCATACATTTAATCAATAAACAGCATAAAGATAATTTTAATTTTAATTCTTTAGAAACCTATAAACAGTCAAGATATTTGGTCGACCTCTACGTGGCAGTCCAGTTTAGTTGCCGTTGGGATGAGCAGAAGCCAATTGGGTGGAAGCAGAACGAAAAATGCTTAAACATTGTTAGATTAACATTGTATAAAATTTGGTATAAAAAAGTTTCGAGAACATTTTCAAAATAGCTATTAAAATTGCACTTAAAAAGGATATCCACAAGGGTATATAAATACTGGCGACGCCTTAGACGACCTATTCGTTAATGGTTAAATTTTTTGTTTTTCTCTAGAAATATATTCCTTTTTTATAGCAATTTTTGTAGGTTATACCTAAAATATATTTCTTAAAACTATCTATAATTTATACAGAATTATAAAAAAAAAAACTTTCAAAGAAGTTTCGGCATTAAAAAATATGTAAATTCCTAAATAAAATTAAAATAAATTAAGCATAAGTAAGCTTTTCTATTAGTGATGGAAAATAAACATATAGAGGTGGAGGCATTCAAGAGATTTTTAAATCTCGTTATCCTAAGCATAAGAGATCTCTCTCTTTCTTTCTCCCTCTACTTAGCTGAATAGATAGAATGGAATAGAAGAGCTTTAGCTAAATGGTATATAAGTCATGTCTCAGGGAGCATCAACGATATAACAGTTCCTTGTTTTTTAACCTAATTGAATCAAAGATAAATAATTAAAATCACCATTTGCTGGGTCCCCAGCCAAGGCATTCCTGGTAACGAAGACGCCGACAAAGCTGCAAACGACATTCGGTCTACAGCATCCTTTTTCTTGTACCCTATCAATGCCAAGG